>JAMZAV010002387.1:0-94343 GCA_024449915.1 Sweltsa coloradensis | reverse complement strand
CATATCTTGAAATGTATTTGATATTTAAAATAGTCTAATCATATCAGCATTACACTCACACTTTTTGGGGACTTTCGGGGTTTTTTAGGCCACCCAAACAAGTTACTAATAAACAGGAAAACGCTTAAGTCCCCCCCGGGCGTTTGGATGAGCGTAAATTTTTGCATGACTCCCATGTGTTTTTTGCGAATTTTCTTTGTTTGTGGAAAAATCATTACTAAGTTTAAAATTTGTTTTCAAATTAAATTAAATTAAAAATTTAACTTAATTTTTATTTTTTTTTTTTTTATCGTAATTTTTTAACAATATCGTAAAATTGCGTTTTTTTATAAAAAAATAATTTTCGATGCGCTCAAATTTAACACTAATTATTTAATTTCATAAAATTTAAAGGGTTCGAAAAAAAAAATCTTACATGGACAAAGCATGTAGGTGTTTAAAAAAGAAAAAACAGTAAAATTTTGATTTTATGAAAAATATTTTTTTAAATTGCGCTAATTTCAAAAAATATCTTAATTCATAAATAAAGTTTTGGGTGCAAAAATCTTAAAATGGATAAAGCATCTAAAGGTGTTATAAGTCAAAGAATTTTTTAAAAATGAAAAAAATTTTAAAAAATTGCATTTTCATGAGAAAAAATTTTTTCCGATTGCGCTAAAAAACGGGGGGGGTTCTAATTTCGAGATTCGAGGCCTCCATTAAATTTCACCCAAATTTTGGAATGGGTTTAGCCGGTCGTGGGACAAACAACAAAAATACAAAAAGAAGAAAAAAAAACATTCCGGGTTTTTTTTCTCCAGTGTAGTAGAAGGAATCTTCGTTCGCTCGCTAACGCTCATCCAATTTCATAAAAATTTTTAGTGTGGCTTTATCGCATTTTTTTGCAGTGTCATATTCTTAGGGTGGGGGGGGGGGGGGGATCCGGGAAAATGCATCACACCCTTACGCCACTGCAGACCACCAATATTAAATTTTTAAAAGCTTCAAAATACCCCCCCCCCCCCTCTCCCCCCCCAGAAAAAATACTTCGACGCCCGGGTCACTAATAAGGGTTGGGGGATAAAGAAGCTATACCAGCTTTTGGAAAAAACTTTAAACAAAAAATTTCAGTCAGGTTGCCGGTAGGGGGTTTCGAACCCGTCCCCTTCCAAACAAGAGTGTCGTTTCCCCTTTGTCGGTTTTGGGTTACAAAAATTTTTAATGCATTTACCTTCTCTGAGGGGCACTAGGTGGGCCCAGGATAGGGTTGGGTTTACATCCCCACCCCCCATACCCTCCGCACCCCACAAAGTTGAACAAAGGAATTATTATCAAATTGGGTACTAATTAAAAATTTGAATTTACATTAAATTTACATAATAAAGGTACTATCCAAATGAAGCAAAACATGTTTATTAAAATTAGTAGTATTATACAGTGGCGTAACGAGGGGGGGGGAGGGGGGGAGAAGGGGTGCACAGGAATCGGTGAGAAGTTCGGGTTAGCTAGAGTGCAGTACTTTCGTACTATTCGGGTTTTATGGGGAAAACAAAATTTTTTCCCCACCCTCTGAAGATAACAGGAAACGCCAGTGGCGGTTTTAAGAGCACGTGCTATAGCTGACCCCCATTGCAATTTTTTTTAAATTTTTAAAAATTTCGACGTTTTTTTACTGTCCACGGGGGCCCGTTTTCCCAAAAAATTTGGGAAGGTAGGCCTATTTGGGTAAACTTTTTTTTGCGAATAAAAACCACGGGCCCTTTGGGGGGACTGAATCTTTTTTTGGGAAAAATATTTGAACTATTTTGGTAAAAAATAATACACTGCTTTTCCCGATAGTATTTTGATTTTTTAGGTGGCAGTGCATAGTGCGAACCTCGTTGACTTTTTGTTGCCAGGTAAATTCTTTTGTTATAATGTAAATTTTCCCTCTACATACTTATCGGATCAAAATAAAATTAACAATTCGTGACCGGACGGACATTTTAAATGATTTGGCCACCTCAGATTTTTTCGCCGTTTAGTTTTTAAAAAAAAATTTTGATTAACTTTGTAACTTTTTTAATTTTGAACGATTTTGCCACAAAACTAATGGCATTCAATCGGGAACGAAGCTTGCGGATGGTGAAAATTTGAACTCGATCCGAGCCTCCGTTCGAACGTTATGACGAGACATAAAAAAAATGTGACTATATTTATTCCGGCAGAGTCAAATGGAAACGCTCGCTTCGCTCGCTTAACTAACACTTATGTATTTCCTTTTCTTTCGTTTAGGCCTAAGTCACAGACTATTCCTTGCGAGTTCTCAAGGTCTGCTTAAAATTACATTTTTTATCGATATTAAAAATTGTGTTTGACCTAAAGGCAAACGGGGCCAAAATTTGAAAATCAAGTGTATCACCTTTCTGGGTATGACAAAAAATTATCTTAATTTCGGCTCGAATCGTAGCGTTCTCGTGATAATTTGATTGAGATTTCGAACTTCGTTCAGTAGTACACAACACAATGCTGTTTACAATCGCTATGTAAGTTAGGCCACGATCAGTTTTCATTTGCTGGAGTGAGAATTGTTTGGTTGTAGGGTGCGGGGGGGGGGGGGGGCAGGGAACACAGCCTTCTGACAAAATAATGGATGTACATTACATGTGACTAAATCATAGATATTGAACACCTATTGTAGGCTAGATTAGCAGTCTCATATACCTCCGCACAGGCGCGAGCGTAACAAATTGAAGAGTCAATCGGCCCATTTCAAGATGGCGATTTGGCGTTTTAATTGATGCTTTTTTAATGCAATAAAGTATTTTACGGGATGTTTGATATGATTTTAGCTTGTGCAGCATGGTATTGAACAAAACAGAAACAATACGAAGTTATTGCATAAGGGAATTTAGTAATCATTTAGTTTAAAAGGCTGGAATGCTTACCTGTCAACCTGGCGGCAATCTTGAGAACTATTTGTGCTACAAATCGCTCCCATTTGATTAACATGTAAACTGGAATTTCAAGATGGCTTCTAATTGTTACGAAAGTAGACCACCTGCTAATCTAGCCTACAATAGGGGCTCAATATCTATGGACTAAATGCCCCTTCTCCTCCGTGATGTACGATATGATGTACACGATAGCAGAAAATCGTCTGAACGGCCTTGATTTGTCTTTCTTTCGTGAGAAAACGTCATTGACTCCTGACGAAGTTTTGGTAGTTTTCTGCAAAACGTCGATGATGCTCAATATTCGATTGTAGTGAGCTTATAGTATAATGCAGCATGTTTACTTTACAACGTTGAAAATTATGTCCATAAATAGCTACTGATGGTAGACTAAAATTTTACCCCCCCCCCCCCCCCCCCCCCCCCCCCATCCCTCCACGCCACACAAAATATATCCTGCGTTGTGCGCCAGTGATGTAGATAGATAAAGCAGAGGAAGATGAAGTTAGGGAATCGTATCGAATGGATATGTCTGAAAATCGAGATAGTGCTGTTCAAAGCGCCTACACAATAAATAAATGTTGCTTACAGGGGCGACACACTCCCCCCCCCCCCCTTAAGCTTACACAACCACGCTTACATAAGGGGGCGGGTGGGAGGCGAGTATAATGGTTGGGGGCAAATCTAAATCACAATTTCCCAACAATCGCGATCTTAGGTTCCGGATACAATCGCCATGACCTGCAAGTGCAAATAATATTTAACTAGGAACGCTCAGTTGGACGCGTTGATAAGCGAGCACGTGCTATAGCTAGACCCACATTGCACATTTTTTTAAATTTAAAAATTTGCGACGTTCGCTGTCCACAGGGCCATGTTTCCAATATAATTTATTATTGACAAGGTATTTGGGTAAACCCGTGTGTAAGTCAACCTTTACTTTGTGGATAAAATCCACGCCATCTAGAGGACCTTGACTCCTTGGGAAAACTATTCAAACTCTTTGTGACAAATAATAGACTGCTTCCTCGAAAGTATTTTGATTACTTTTAGGTGGCAGTGCATTAGAAACTTCGCGCGTCTTTTCGTTGCCATGGCAACGGCCAACGTTACTTTGTTATAATGCAATTTCCATCTACACTACTTATCGGATCAAAATAAAATTAACATATTCGTGACCGGACGGACATTCTAAATGATTTGGCAACCTCAGATTTGTCGCCGTTTAGTTTGAAAAAAAAACTTTCGATTAACTTTAATGTAACTTTTTAACTTTTTGAACGATTTTGCCACAAAACTAATGGCATTCAATCGAAAACGAAGCTTGCGGATGGTGAAAATTTCAACTCGATCCGAGCCTCCGTTCGAACGTTATGGCGAGACATACAAAAAAAATAAAAAATAAAATGACTATATTTATTCCGGCAGAGTCAAATGGAAACGCTCGCTTCGCTCGCTTAACTAACACTTATGTATTGCATTTTCTTTCGTTTAGGCCTAAGTCACAGACTATTTCTTGCGAGTTCTCAAGGTCTGCTAAAAATTAAATTTTTTTAGAAATTTTAAAATTTGTGTTTGACCTAAAGGCAAACGGGGCCAAAATTTGAAAATCAAGTGGTATCACCATTCTGGGTTGACAAAAAAATTTCTTAATTTCGGCTCGAATCGTAGCGTTCTCGTGATAATTTGATTGAGATTTCGAACTTCGTTCAGTAGTACACAACACAATGCTGTTTACAATCGCTATGTAAGTTAGGCCACGATCAGTTTTCATTTGCTGGAGTGAGAATTGTTTGGTTGTAGGGTGCGGGGGGGGGGCAGGGAACACAGCCTTCTGACAAAATAATGGATGTACATTACATGTGACTAAATCATAGATATTGAACACCTATTGTAGGCTAGATTAGCAGTCTCATATACCTCCGCACAGGCGCGAGCGTAACAAATTGAAGAGTCAATCGGCCCATTTCAAGATGGCGATTTGGCGTTTTAATTGATGCTTTTTTGATGCAATAAAGTATTTTACGGGATTGTTTGATATGATTTTAGCTTGTGCAGCATGGTATTGAACAAACAGAAACAATACGAAGTTATTGCATAAGGGAATTTAGTAATCATTTAGTTTAAAAGGCTGGAATGCTTACCTGTCAACCTGGCGGCAATCTTGAGAACTATTTGTGCTACAAATCGCTCCCATTTGATTAACATGTAAACTGGAATTTCAAGATGGCTTCTAATTGTCACGGAAGGTGGACCACCGACTGCTAATCTAGCCTAAAAATAGGGGCTCAATATCTATGGACTAAATGCCCCTTCTCCTCCGTGATGTACGATATGATGTACACGATAGCAGAAAATCGTCTGAACGGCCTTGATTTGTCTTTCTTTCGTGAGAAAACGTCATTGACTCCTGATGAAGTTTTGGTAGTTTTCTCCAAAACGTCGATGATGCTCAATATTCGATTGTAGTGAGCTTATAGTATAATGCAGCATGTTACTTTACAACGTTGAAAATTATGTCCATAAATAGCTACTGATGGTTAGACTAAAATTTTACCCCCCCCCCCCCCATCCCTCCACACCACACAAAAATATATCCTGCGTGTGCGCCAGTGATGTAGATAGATAAAGCAGAGGAAGATGAAGTTAGGGAATCGTATCGAATGGATATGTCTGAAAATCGAGATAGTGCTGTTCAAAGTGCCTACACAATAAATAAATGTTGCTTACAGGAGCGACGCCCCCCCCCCCCCCCTTAAGCTTACAAAAGCACGTTTACATAAGGGGACGGGTGGGAGACGAGTATAATGGTTGGGGGCAAATCTAAATCTCAATTATAGCGTTTAATCTAACCTTCCCCCTCCCCAACATCGCGATCTTAGGTTCCCGGATACAATCGCCATGACCTGCAAGTGCAAATAATATTTAACTAGGAACGCTCAGTTGGACGCGTTGATAAGCGAGCACGTGCCATAGCTAGACCCACATTGCACATTTTTTTTAAATTTAAAAATTTGCGACGTTCGCTGTCCACAGGGCCATGTTTCCAATATTATTTATTATTGGCAAGGTATTTGGGTAAACCCGTGTGTAAGTAAACCTTTACTTTGTGGATAAAATCCACCGCCATCTAGAGGACCTTGACTCCTTGGGAAAACTATTCAAACTCTTTGTTGACAAATAATAGACTGCTTCCTCGAAAGTATTTTGATTACTTTTAGGTGGCAGTGCATTAGAAACTTCGCGCGTCTTTTCGTTGCCATGGCAACGGCCAACGTTACTTTTGTTATAATGCAATTTCCATCTACACTACTTATCGGATCAAAATAAAATTAACATATTCGTGACCGGACGGACATTCTAAATGATTTGGCAACCTCAGATTTTGTCGCCGATTAGTTTGAAAAAAAACTTTCGATTAACTTTAATGTACTTTTTTTAACTTTTTGAACGATTTTGCCTCAAAACTAATGGCATTCAATCGAAAACGAAGCTTGCGGATGGTGAAAATTTCAACTCGATCCGGGCCTCCGTTCGAACGTTATGGCGAGACATACAAAAAAAAAACAAACAAAAAAACAAACAAACAAACAAACAAACAAAAAAAAAAAAAAAAACAAAACCAGTGACTAATTTTTCCGGCAGAGTCAAATGGAAACGCTCGCTTCGCTCGCTTAATAAAATCATATTGACCTTTACCATGAAGAATAATCCTCGAGTTTTGGTGCCAGGCATCAAACCACCTCATTGTCCCACTAAGTCCGCAGAAAACAAAGAAGTGGACAAAAACAACAAACATTGTGCGACGAATAAAGAAATAAAATAAATCAACAAATCAACTTGACTAAAATATAGAAAACAATATTTATGAATTACACTTGCGCCATTGCGTTTGCATAATTGCCACAATAAAAAAACAGTATTAAACGTTGGTGGGGGGTGGCAGGGGGCGGAGATGATTCTTGGGGGGACAGTCGCCCCCCCTCGCCGCCCCCCCTCTTAGCGTCGAACCTGGTTGCTTATAAGAAAACATTATTTTCATCAGTTTCAGTTCCTTCAGTTCGAGCTTATCTAGGTGCCCATTAGGGCGCCGCAGCCAAGCCGCGGTGCGCTACATACTCAGGCACCTTATACAGCAAGCAGAGTAGGGGTGATTTCTAAGTGTCGCCCAGCCGTCATGAAACGTGATGTGAACATTAAAACTATCAAACTATCGCCTAGGCCTACATTGTTTACAAAAAGCAAGTCTTTGGACCACGAGATATTTTACATTCTACCATAGCAATTAAATCGACTTTGATAAAATTATGATATTTTAACAAATAATTTTGCAATGGAACTTGAAAAAGTAATGAGATCCCACACATAAAAACTTGTAAAAAAACAGCCAAACCTTACACACTCAAAAGAAATGAGATCAAGAAAAAGGGCCAAGCTCATCTACCCTTCCACATTTGCGCATTCTTAATTCATAAACGTACTGTGTCCCGTAACAATCCTTGAAAAGCTTGGCAAAATAGAATTTGTATGGCCATTACGTTTAAATTAATCAGAAAAAAAGAATATGGATGAACTACTATTATTAACGTTGAAATTAAGAGTTGCAAATTCTATTTACACTGAACGTTCGCAAATGTGGAAGGGTATGTAGATGAGCTTGGACCTTTATTTTGCCATTTCTTTTGAGTGTATAAGGTTTGCCTGTATTTTTACAAGATTTTGTTATGTGTCCAACAATCTGAAAGTTAGTTTGGTAAATTATTATTTCGTATCAATTGAAACTTACCCCAGTGATGTTATTATGGATGCAAACGCTGTGTTCATCAACCAGATCACTTCACTAGCTCACCCTAATGCTTCTGATAGACTGAGATGAACTGACTGCAACACAGCACTGCGCATACGACATGTATACATCGCCGACAATGTGCACGACCTTCAAGTAAGGGTATCACAGAGGTATGTGGTGCAATGTCACTGCAGGGCAGGAGGAAGACTCGGCTGCCAGAGATAACATCAAATACCTTAGTAGCGTTGAGTGAAGTAAACTAAACTACTCTTACGCGCACTGAATGTACTATTGATGTTCGGATCATATTTTAGGGTCATCCGTGGGTTTCACGGCCAAATTTAATTTGCATATATTTAATAATTGGATGAGCGAAGCGAAGACTTCAATTTCACTTATCGTTCCCCCAAGAAAAATATCTCGGGTCGGGTGATTTTTGTCTTGTTTTTTTAGTCTGTTTGTTCGCGCTCTACCAGGCAAACGGCCTATGCGATCTTGATGAAAATTGGAGGGGACCTTCGATTTCTCTGAACTTAGACCTGCCACGTTTTAGGTATAATCGAAGAAATATTTCTCACGAACATCGTACTTTTACGATTTTATCGAATTTTAATGTGATATTTTCGTGATATTTGGGTCGATTCTGACCAAACGGGTGGGGCTACAAAGTTCATATTTAACATGGAATGGTGATGTAGTACCTTTTGAAAGAAAAAATTGAAAAACTTTGCCATAATCCGTTAAAGAAATAAAATGATATGAGTTTTTGAGGTGTATAATAAGTAACTAACTTGACAACAATCGCCCCCCTACAATACGTACAAAAAGCAAGTTTTCGGGACTCCAGATATTTTACATTCAATAAATTATAACTAGGCCGCTTCGCGAACGTTTTTTCAGTCGCGATGATGGATGAGCTTTTTTGTTAAATATATGTCCATGATTACTACGTTTTAGTATAAATGGAATCTCATCACTTTTGTAAGTTCCATCATAAAATAATTATTGTTAAATGACTATAATTTTTGTAAATTAGTAGGATGCGCGAAGCGAAGACTTCTATTTCACTGACCCCCCAAAAATTTAGCTCGGGTGTTTTTTGTTTGTTTTTTGTTTTTTAGCTCGGGTGTTTTTTGTTTGTTTTTTGTTTTCTGTCTGTTTGTTTGTTCGCGCTCTACCGGGCAAACGGACCTTCAAAATCTCTGAACTTAGACTTGCCACGTTTTTAGGTACAATCGATCAAATATTTCTTATGTTTATTGTACTTTTACTATTTTTTCGATTTTTAATGAGATATTTTCGTGATATTTGACCCGCGACCGGGCAAACTGCACTCCGATCTTGATGAAGCTTTGTGGGAGCGTTTAAAATCACTGAAATTATATATGATATGATTTTAGAGACATTTGAAGAAATAGTTCTCATAGAAATCGTACTTTTACGATTTTTCCCCGATTCTTAATACGATATTTTCGTGATATTTGGGCCGATTCTGACGTAATCATTGGACACAAATATTTTTTTAAAAAAAGCTCATCCATCATGATATATGGTATTACCAACTAGGAGGCTTCGCAAACGCTTTTTCTAGTCGCGTTGATGGATGAACTTTTTTTAGTTTTTATTGTGCGTGAGATCTCTTTAATTTTTCAAGTTCCATTGCATAATCATTTTTGTTAAATTAGGATATTTGTTATAAAGTAATACTAATTGATATGGTTATACAAAAAAAACCATTAAAAATCGAAAAAATCGTAAAAGTACGATATTCATGAGAAATATTTCTTCGTATATATCCAAAAACGTGGCAGGTCTAAGCTCAGAGATTTCAAAGGTCCTCTCCAATTTTCATCAAGATCGCATATGCCGTTTGCCCGGTAGAGTGCGAACAAACAGACAGAAAAAAATAAAAAAATCAGAACATTATCCTAATTTAACAAAAATGATTTTGCAATGGGACTTAAAAAAGTAAAGAGATCCCACGAATACTAAAAACTTAAAAAAGGCTCATCCAACAATACGACTAAAAAAAACGTATGTACAATCGTACGCTGAGGTCATCTAAAAAGTAATAGAGTGTGTTGATGTCTTCACAGTTTTTAAAATATCTGGATGTTCATAATATGTTGTCATTAGTACCTATGTTTTCTAAGCTTTTTGGTTTTGTCTTTGTATCCAGTTGCAGTGTTTGTTAAGAAGTAACGTTTTGTTTGTTTTGATATTGTTTTATGTTTTAAATTTCCTTGAAGATGGGCAGGGAGAACTGCCCGAAACGTTGGAACTAATAATAAAACCACACGGACTACCCGAAAATACAATGTCTGCATATATATATATATATATATATATGAAAATAAGATTTTTAAGCTTAAGCCCGCTTTAAGGACATAGTTATTGATTCATAGCAGTTGTCTAAAAAGTTATATATATATATATATATATATATATATATATCACAGCCTTCTTCTAACAACATTTAGTTGGGTAAAGGGGTGTTTCCACCATTTATCCTGGGCATCACCGAATCAGCACCGGCCTGCCAAGCTCGGCACGCGGCACCTCATCTTCTTCCTCATTCACTTGTAACACTAACTCTCTCCACTTTTTCCTGTCCTCCCACCATCTTTCTCTCTCTTCAACCACTACCCACTTCTCTCCTCTCTCCTCTCCCACTCTTCTCATATCATTCTTTAGTTCTAATGCTTGTCTTGGGATTCTATTCTTCTCCATTCTTCTCATATGTCATGTCATCTATATATATATATATATATATATAAACGAATGTATTTATGTATGTCTGTCTGTATGTTTGTCCTTTATGCATTACTACACCATTCATCCGATCTCCATGAAACTTGGCACATATATGTATTTTTTCACGGGGAAGGTTTCTATGCTATCCATTTTGTTGTAACTCCTCCACGTGGTGATCGGTGCCTGCAAAGAGGACTCACCAATGAATTGACTTCGACACCGTTGGACATATCACCATGAAAGTTGACACATATACGTATTTTTTTTTATGGAGAAGTACACTCCCGCGAAGGGTTCTGGCATACGTCGCAGCAACGCGCGACGGGTAAGCTAGTATGTTATAATTAATTTATATTGGTACTCGTTATTATTTTAAACAATTATTTTGCGTTGCAATTCATAAAAATAACACAGGTATTCACTCTGCAATATTAGCAGGACACATTTTTCACTAATAAAAATAAATCAAAGAATGACCAACGAATAAGAACAAAGAATGACCAACGCTTTTTTTGGTACTAACAAAGGTGTTTACAAACAAAAGTAGTTAGCAGCTTGGAAGCAACCAACTTTGAACTAACTTTGTGTCCAATTTTGAAATAGGCCAACTATTAGATGGATTCAAGAAAAACCTACAGCATTGCCAAAAACGATTTGGTTGGACAAATCACGGTAGTTGTCTGTTTTCTTTCATAATGAACCTTAGCCTGCGGGGTCTACCTTGGTAATGACCTAAACCCATTCATAACAGCTGTTTTTAGTGTGATTCTTGGTGTAACATCGTCACACATAAAATATTATTTAACAGCAGTAATGCCAACAGCCACGCAATTAACGTAATTAATTATTCAATGTCATCGTAAATGTTTGTTTGCTAGAAGCAAATAAATTACTCGTTTCACGCCCAAATGTTACAAAACGACTCCTTTGTGTATATGTTGGGTGGGCATGTGACCCAATTAACTGTTTAATCTTGTTGAAAGATCGTCGCGATATTTTTGAGTGGGTTGGGTCGATTGCAGTTGGTCCACGCGTGGGCTGTGAAATATATGCAAGCATTTTGGCAACGCGAACGTGCAAAAAGTGCATATTTGGCATTTGGTATAGGGTTACTCGTAGGCGGGCGCGTCTATGTATAGAATCGTGGCGCTTTGGATTGTTGGGGGGGTTGAGTGGGGGGGGGGTGAGGGGGAATGGGGGGGGGGGTGCAGAACATCCGTGAAATCTCATGCCTACTCGTTCACGGATCTAACTCATGTGCAAAACACGTGCGTCTCTCTCTCTCTCTCTCTCTCTCACTCTCACTCTCACTCTCACTCACACTCACAGTGATGGACGACGGACATGGTGTAATTATCTTTACTTATTTTTAGCTATGTAAATCAACTCGTTCAGTTTTAAAGGTAAATAACCTTTCAATGCTTTACCTAGAGATAATTATGCAAAACAATTAATTACGTATGCAGAAACGAATAAAACATTTAATAGCAGTAAGAAAACGACACGTGTTGGAATTGTTTGAGTTAATTTAACAAAACAATATACACAAAAATTTGGATTTGGAAAATTTGGAATTTATGTTTAAAAATATTGAAAAAATATATTATGTATTCATTTTAAATAAGTAATCGGACAACGTCCATCAATAATATTTTTGGCCAATTCTCACTACATTGATTGAGCATCGACGAAAAATAAGAAGTGAAAGTGACACGGTTTTTGACTTGGTTATTCGACGAGTGAGCGCAGCGAACGTAGTCTACAATTCATCTCAAACGGCACTTCGGTTATTCTGTGGGATGGGTGGGTAGGTGGCTGGGTGTGTATTTGTGTGTGTTTGTACTGAGGATGAGGGAATGGGACACATTAGGCTGTTAGCAAATAGCTATTCGCTCGGCCAAGATGCATCCGACGTATATGAAACTTTGCAAAGTTGTCAATAAAGCATACTTAGACAGCCCTGTGGTCATAGATTTTCCAAATTTGAAAAAAATCACGAATATGGTCAATTTTGGAGTTTTTAACAAAATCAAAATTCGTGAAAACTAATTTAATTTTTATAAATTATTTTTGAAAAAAATTTAAAAATGTGTTACTGCAGGGCCCTATAATTCCAAATTTGTGACATATGTTCAAAATTTCAGACACCTGTGGTGTCAGTTGGCCGAGCGAACAGCAATTTGCCTAAAACGCATGTCCTATAGTCTCTTCCGGTACGAGTAACTGAGAACTGCTAGCAAAATCAGCTAGATCCATTGCGATTTACATCTACAAGAAATAATAAATTGAAAAATAGACTGCAAATGTGTAGGATATATTTTAACGGCAATGGTTTTGTTTTTGAAAAAATATTTTTATTTGTTATTTGTCAGATTGTGAAAATAATATTGGATGCAGTGACCAAGGTGTATCGAATCTTGCACGCTCAAGGTACCCTCAAACTCCGCTCGGAGATTAAATAAACCTTGTAATCTTTATATATGCATTTCAAAACATGTTTTATAATTTTTCAAATACAATCCAGAAATTACAAAATCTTTCCTGACCAGGGGATTGAACCCAGGTCTCCCACATTTAGGGTATAAGGGCGCCTTAGCCAACTAGACTAGAAAAGCGACAAGGTCATTGTTAGACGATTGAGCAAGCCATGTGTTGAATACCCGGGAACATCCCCTTTCCTCCCCAAAACCTTTCTGAATCTAGCTAGCATGGGCATTTCCTCCACAGTCTATAAGGCTAGAGTGGCGCATTATGGCCTTACAGTTGACGCGCCCTTATTACAAATAAACTCAAAACCCTATCATTCATATCTATATATAAATCAACTTGTATTATGCAGATGTTCCCTCGTATTCAACACATGACTCTCTCACTCGTCTAACAACGACTTTGGCGATTTCCTAATAAATGAAAACCAGCTAATATAGGTTGGTTAGAAGTACGTTGAGCTAACTGCAGGAGAAAAATTAAATAATGACAATTTATTCTAGCTGGAATATGAATCCTCTCTCTCTCTCTCTCTCTCTCTCTCCAGTTTGTGACACGAGCCAGTAATCGCATAACCTCATGCCTCCTCCTGTGTTCCTGTTAACACGGTTCCTTCCCAGCAAATCGAGGCGGCGCGTGTAGCTAGCTGCTAACCCGCCGCCTCGCCATCTCCCTCCCTCATCCCTCCCACTCACTCCACTCATTCATGGAAAGCGGAAACAAAACAGGTAAATCATACATAAATTATCTAACCTTTACATTATTGCTCTTTGTGGATGGATGCGGTCACTATTTGCACATTACTTACTTATTTGCCACATATTTTCATCACAGAAAAAGGTGTGTATTATTTGTAATGGATGATTTTTACTCCATGGATTTTTGTACAAAAAGGATATTTCATTACAATTAATAACTCTGTCGATGGGATCAATCTGCCAATACGATGCGTTTTATTTTCTATAGAGATTTTTAATACCTTCAAAAATTTGCCCCTTCCATTTTCTAACTCGTTCGGATTAAACCATATATTGGCGGAAAATGAACATTGGTTCATGTAACTGGCTGCTTTTATGGTATTACAAGATAATCAATTCCATAGAGGAACCAACAGTTACTTACTTGAAAGCTTTTTGACACTGGCAAGCAAAGGGAGAAAACGTGGTTAGCAAATGGAAAGGAACTATAGTGACTTATACTTGTTGCTCGTAAACAAGAGCTAATTATCGATGCACATTGCAGAAGAGAGGTGATACAATCATGGAGTTCTGATTGTCATAAAAATCTGATGATGATGATGCTCCTGTGAACTAACCCATGTTAAGAGGTCGGCAAGCACCCATTGGCGTGTGCACTATTTGCAGAGGAGGGAGTGTGACTGAACGTCTACGTTGCCAACATTACAAGTGGATCAATACCATTTCCTATGCCTAGAAAAGGAAAGAACTTGAGTAAGAGGAAACGTTTTTTATTCCAAAACAATTATTATCAGTATCACACTGTTCACCCGTGTGGTTCCGGAGTACGGGTAGAATAGCCCAAGAGCATGGCACTGCTAATCGTAAAAGGCGATTCAAGAGAAAAAGTCAACCTCGCAACCATCAGCTAGTAAGAAGGGTAGAATTTTATTTTACTCCCAGAAACTAGAGGCGAGCTCTGGCAATCGTCGTCTGGGACCGCTCCCCTTTCCCTTGACGACCTTCCCGACGACGATGCCAATGGCATTACGAACAAAAGACGATGACGACCGCGACGTGCGAACCCCCCTGTCCCCCTAACCGTGGCTTGTTCTGACCAGCATGGGCCCCTCCTCATACCCCCTTGGCTAGAGTGGTGCATTATGACCTAACGGTTGACGCGCCCTCAAACCAAACCATACTGTTCACTCAGAGAAGGTTCGTCCTCTGGTTCGCCAAATGAGTAACCCGACTAGAAAACTGGTTGAGGAAATGAAGCGTGTTGTAGTGGAGCAGTCATGGAGCAGTCGTTCCGTGCATGGATGTTTTCAACTACCCCCGAAGACACAAACCAGAACATGGAGGTGACGGTTGAAAAGGGAGCCTCTAGAAGCCTTGGGTCGTAGAGGGAGGGGATGTTAAAGGGAACAAGATACTAACTCCGGAAACTCCCTGAGGAAACGTCATCAAACCAGAAGAAAAAAGATGACAAATGTATAAGACAAAGATCTTAAAATGTTATCTGGAGTGCCACGTGTGTATGGACGTATGGGATGACTGACAGTCGTTCAGAATGACAGTCATCAAGTTTCTTATCTCCCTCCCGTTTACTTGTGAAAGGTGAGACATCAAACCATTTTATCTACATCGTGCAAGTGTAAAGAGCTTTAACCGCAATGCAGTTGACAATACAAAATTCAACTGTCTAGAATTTCTAGATAGCCTACTGTTTATCTGGTACTGCACTTAGAACGTACAACTGAATTACTGGATAACAATGCTTTAACTTTGCGGAATTGGCAGAATTTGTTGAAAAGTTTTGGAGAAGGGAGTGGGGATGGATACACTTTTGGATTCTTCAGTTGTTTTATGTTGTGAGTTGCAGTGGTGTTGTGAATAATATGAGTTCACTGGCAAGGGCCCAAGGGGGAAGAGAAGGCTACAAAACCGAGCCCGTAGAAGTTGGTTGGATATTCGAATAATATTTCAATAGTGTAATAATAACAAACCAAATTTATGGCTGTCACTTTCCACCTCGTTGCGTATTGCATCACCAGTTTTTCTTTTATCATTACCTTGAAAATAATGAATATTAAACAAAGTCTTTGATAGACCCACCAAAGAAAAATATTACGTACGTCGTCCGCACGTTATTCGTGTGTACATAAGCAATATCACAACGGACTCCATGGGTTTCACTGGGGAATAATGAAAGTATTATGATTTTAAAAAAGGAAGCAGGAAGTAATCCAATAATCAAATCCAATCAATGTTGCCCAATCTATATTGGCCCAATAAAGATAGTCAAGCGGATTAGAGAAAAATACAATAACAATAATTAAGGGTTTTGTGGAAGAGGCGTGAATTTTGGATTGAATACTCAAAACAATATTCTTTAAATTTCATATTAAGTTTATAAAATTAATGCATATTGTAGATAAAAGTAGGCTACAAAGTTTAATAAAAAAAATATACTACCATATTTTGTAAATGTTACCAGATTATGCTATACACCCTTTGACAATTCACAAATTTACTCACTGCGCTAGGAGGATCAACTTCCCAGTCATGGGTTTTGTAATAAGGCCGTGAATTTTGGCCAGTGGTGCCCTCAAAAAAGTTGCTTGTAAAGGCGGACAGAAAGAGGGGGTGGGCCGGTGGGGTGTACTAAAAGGGGTCGATTAAACTAAAATAAATAAATCTGTATTTAAATAATAATATTTAGAACGCCAAATTAATATATTTTATTGTAGATTAAGGTCTCACTCGTCTTATGGCGTTTTCCATTGGCATGCACTCGGCGAGTGCAGAGATGTCATTGTTGTCAACCTCCACTTGAATAACATTACAAAACTGAACAAATGAAAAGACAAGTGGCAATCCAGTGCGCACTAGGGCGCACTAGTGCGACCTGAGTGCGGCCAATGGAAAACGCCATTATTAACGTCTGTGTTGCAAGATGTGTGTGTGGGTGCTGCCACATTCTACCCCTATTCTCAGCACTGAGCTCAGTGATTCTCGGTCGTTTCTTCTTATTATTTTACTACTCGTTTCGTTCGTTTTCTATTTATTCTCACATGTTGGTCGGGCGGGATCCATCTCGTCGTCGTCTTTCATCGGCAACGGCCGCCAAATGAGGTTCACTTCTCGGGTTTTAGATCAGGAGAACAATGAAAAGATTCCGGGGGAACCCTTGGGCACTGCGAGGTCGATCGTGTCGACTGTCGCAAAATCTCGAATTAAAAATCGGTCGCCCTTTTTTCGTTGTTTTGGGCTACACCAAAGAAGAGGCGGCGGGCATGGAAGAAAGAAGCAGCAGCAGCGGACGTATAGGAACAGCTAGTACCAGGGTTGTATAAAAGCGACAGAGGTCACTACAATTCATTGATGAGAACTGAATACGAAAACTTCTCAAGGTGTATTGAGAACATTCGTGAACTAAAAAAAGTGTACGTTACAGTACGATTGAAACTAAACAGTCGCGTACAGTACCTTGAATGCAAGTTGAAATGTGTTGTGTGATTGGAAACAATGGTGATTACCTGATAGATTACTCAGGCAATAACAAAAAACACAAACACAAAATATGAATCACTGTAAAAAGAAGTTACAATGTGACGTAAATAATTATTTTCAAAGCTCCTTTGGAATAAAAATAAATAAATATTATACATGCAAATAATAATTATTAAAATTATAATGTAAAATGTACATTTTCCTTGCTTATACATAGTTTGAAGTTTATGACTGATATTGTGTAGTTGTTTGTTGTTGACACATTTTAAAACACACGTTGGCACATTCTGAGTTTGCGTTGTGGCTAATAGGTAGGTAGTTTGCTTCGTTTCTTCAAGGAAGATGAGAATGGCAAGAGCATTGTGCATGGATGGCATTAATCTGATTCGTATTGCAAATATTAACAACCCAATTAAAATAAAAATGTAAAAATCCCCGCGGGTGATAACAAAATGCTCTATGCAATATAACTCCATCCATACAGTTTTATATCAAATTGCAAGTTATTTATTTTTGCTAAGGTTATTTACATTAATTTTTTATTATCCAGTAAGAAGAAGCTAAAAACGTCCTTGATTTATTAGTCAAAATATAAGAAATCTAGAAAACAAGGTTTAAGTGGGATGGGATATAGAGTACGGAACGGACGCCTCCCCTCCACGGCCCGGCAGATTCGAACGGGCGAGATCGGTGTCGGCAGCGGCAGTGGCTATGACGGATATATCCGTCACTTTCTCCTATACGACCAGGAGAACAGAAAGTATAAAGACCTCACGCCGTTAGTAAAACACGATTCGTGCGCATACAATGTAACTTGCGGGACACCGAAATGGGCGACACGTCGTCCACTTTATATTTTTAGCATTTAACCTGATTCATATTATGTTACCTACGACAACTAAATAATAATAATAATAATAATAATAATAATAATAATAATAATAATAATAATAATAATAATAATAATAATAATAATAATAATAATAATATAATAATTTCAAATTTAAATACATAATTTATTAAATTTTTAAATTAAATTATTATTAAAATGAGGATAGCCCACACAGTTGGCTGAAACGTCAAACGCAATAAAAGCAGAATCGAACGCGGCGAAATGTCCCGACCAGTTAATTGTGTTAATTATAATAATAATAATATTTTTTTTTTTTTTTTTTTTTTTTTTTTTTTTTTATTAGCAATAAAGTTTTCTTACAGAATTAATAATTACAATTTTATTCGATTGCCCACAAAGCGTTTGATAAGCTTGTCTGTGGGTTATATTCTTATGAAAATAATTATTACATACTATTAAGTTACATGCTAGATACGGAATGCAGATTCCATGCTAATTCCTACATAATGTTTAACATATAAATTATAAAAACTTATTAAACATTCAAATTTGAATAACAAAACACAAAAATAAAATGAACAGTTACTCATACAAAAAGAGCTCTGGAAAAAAAAGGAAACGAAAAATAATGTAACAAATTCTACATTAAATTGGACAAAAGAAACTCTTTAACTCTTATCTTGACTTGGCTCAACCTATCCAATTCTTTTAATTCCGGCGGCAAGAGATTAAAACTCTGCGGCACACTAACCTGCAGAGATCGCTCACCATATTTGTTTGCTGTCAAAGGAACTCTGTAGTCATTTGCGGCTTGCGCTCTTGTATATATGGTATGGTCAATTTTAATTTTGTGTTCATCATTATAATAAAATTTAGTTATTAACTTATATATATACATAACATTTACGGGAAGCAAATCAGATATTTTGAATAACTCGTTTGACGAACATGATCTGTTATATGATTGGGTAGAATTGTTTTTAATATATATTTCTGTAAACTTTCTATTTGATTAATATACATATGAGAGGCATTTCCCCAGGCCAACAGTGCATACGAGATGATTGACTCAACCATTGCGATATAAACCATACGAAGTAAACTATATGGAGAATATTTTTTAAATGGTACAGTTGTGCTGCGCACGGTCGAATCCTGTTGCATAATCTACTAATATGTTTTGTCCCAAGAAAAGCACTGATCAACTTCGATTCCCAAATACACGTGACTGTACACCGACTCAATCACTTGATCACAGTTGCAATTTATGTCACGTGAGTTTTGATTAACGTTATTATGCAAACACTGTACCGAGTGTGATATGACTTTAACAGCAACATTGTGTTCAAGATTTAAAGGAGTAGAAATGTGAACTATTTTGGTTTTTTTAGCATTAACATCAAACCGTCATCATGAGTCCATCTCAGTAAATTATTAAAATCCTCTTGCAAATACATTTCAGCAATTGAAATCCTCCTATGAATCGCAACTAATGCTGAGTCATCGGCAAAAAAATATGCAAAACACTTCTTTAAGAATCGCGTAATCGCATTAACATATACCAGTATAACAATGGCCCTAGGATTGACCCTTGCGGCACCCCTGATTTTATTATTTTAGCGGTGCTGAACACTTCACCTATTTTTACAACTATTTTTCTATTTTCTAGATAATTCTGAAACCATCGCAAAATTGGACCCCTCACACCGACATTTTCTAATGCCAATAATAATTTCTTGTGGTTGAGCGTGTCAAACGCTTTCGTGAAATCAATAAACATGCATACCACATGCAAATTATCACTTAATTTAGAATTTACTAGATTTGAAAATTTTAATAAGAGGTCAGATGTACTTTTGCCCTTCTGAAACCAAATTGTTTTTTTGTTAATAATATTAAATTTCGTAAAGTAATCACTTATACAGCCAGACACATATTTTTCCATAATCTTATTGATCACAGACAACAAGGCAATTGGGCGATAATTGGAATAATCATAATGGCTTCCTTTTTTATAGACAGGCCTTACAATTGATATCTTGAGCATATCTGGCACCACACCCTCTTTAATTGATAAATTTATTAACAAAGCATTACTGGACTGATCTGATTCTTTATATTTTGCAAGTCTTTAACCCTTATTCCATCATAACCGGCACTTTTTTCCGGATTCATTGCTACGATGATTTCTTGCACTGTTGCCGCATCAATAGGAGGAATGTATACCGATTGCTTCTGCTGGTTAATTAAACTATTTTCTCCTGTATCATCTTTAACACAAGTCACGTCACAATTATGAATGATATGCTCAACCTCTTCTACAAAAACATTTGCAAATTTGTTTACTATATTAATGGGACTCTCATTTTTGCCTAAATCTTTTTAATAACTGCATCTACTGACTCTTTATTTTTCTTTCCTATAATTGTATTTATAGTTTGCCAAGTATCTTTTATATTTCCTTTATTTTTTTCCAAAAGCTTACGGTAGTAATTCTGTTTTGCTATTTTTATCTTCTTATTCAATATATTACGAATGTTGTTGTACTCAGCCCTGTAAACCCCTTTCGCAAGGTTTATATTTTTACACTTTTTCCATTGATGGAAAAAACGGCCCTTTTTGATATCATATCCAATAACTCTGATGTCATCCACGATTTATTACCCCTTTTGTTATAACGTTGCTCTTTAATACACGTAGCCCGTTCATACGCCCTTTTGAAATTTAAATACAACGAATTATACAATGTTTCACAGCTGTTAGCAGAAAGCAAGATATCCCAATTTATACTTTTTAAGAATATGAAGAAGTTTATTTTCATTCATAATTGTGGCATAATTCTTACCCTCAGATTTAGTTTCATGTTGAGATAAATTCAATGATGTCATTATTATATAATGATCCGATACCTTTGAGGTAAAGATAGCTGACCTAATCTGAATATTAACCGCTCGTACATAAACGTGATCTATGCACGACCTTCTGAGTCTGCCCTGTACCATCTCCTCACGTGTTGCCCCAGAGATATACCTAGTAAATCCGTTAGCGGCTAGACTTGTTTCATAATGTTGTACAAATGAATCACAGTCGCTTAGTATATCAATGTTGACATCACCAATGATATTGCTGTTGTGTCTTTAACCTCTTTCCAATATTTATCAATCTCCCTGAATGAATTCTTTCTTTGTGTTATTACTGGAGTCGGTAAACAAACATAGTGACACGACATTATTGTTAACTATTATGTTACCTGCTATGCCTTCAAAATAACTAAATAACACATTACTCCTCTCAAATACAATCGAGTTCTTAACGTACAGAATTAAACTACCACCTCGTCTTTCGTTTCTTAAATTAAAAAACATTTCATACCCGACCAACTCAAATTGACTACATATTTCTTTCACATTAACCTCACTTAGTGCTAACACATGAATTTTTATCTAACTGTTTCTCCAGAAGTACTCTCAGTTCATCCCAATGTTTTTTAATCGATCTTATATTTAAATGAACTATTGTTAGCCCTTGACACACCTGAATCCAGTTGTCAATACTATCATCACTTCCGTTTCAGGAGACGGTGGACTCCACAAATCCATTTATCCTATATACCTAATTTAATTTATCAATATCACGTTGAGTTTTTACCTTAAGTACTTCTTTAGATTTTTCGTCCTTTCGGACGCAGATAGACCCACGATTAAACCAGACAAATTTAAAACCTGTCACCTTTGCTTTTGCTTTCACTTGCCAGAATAAATGCTTATAGTGAGGTGATAAATGTTCGTTATATATATGGGAAGGTTTCCGTCCTCCTCTTCTTCCTGAAACAGGTCCTTATTCCTCACCGACACCTTGCGACGACAGGCGAGGATTTCGTCCCTCTTCTTCTAGAAGCGAACTGAACAATTACTTTTGGCGGGTACTTACTGTTTGATTTTACACGGTGGACCACATCGATATCGCGTGACGTAATATTAACACCTACAATCTCACTTAGCTTGACCACGATCTCTTCTAGGTTTTCACCGTCTTCTTCTAACACATTCGATATTTCAATGTTTTTATTTCTGCCGTACTGGTCTAGCTCGTGAAGATGGTCAGTTAACTCTTCAATTATTTCATCCTGTTTTGATATTCTCTGCGTAAGGGCTGCGTTTACTTTCCGACTTTCATTTAGTTCGTCTTTTATCACCTGCAATGACTCCAGCTCTTTCTTCACTATTCTAAGCTCGTCACGAAGCTCGTACACCACACTAAGTACCTTCTCGATTGATGCCTGTGTCGTCTCACTAGATTCTCCACCTCCTAGGGCACCACAACGTCCGATCCAGTGGGCGTGGGGGGGCCACTATCAGCAGCTTCCCGTCCGCCTACACTTAGGGCAACGCCACTGCAACTTCAATACCTGCGATTTTCCCTTGTGTGTCGATTTTTTGGAACCTGAGCACTCGTAATGAACATGAGAATCACACCCTGCACCAATGCACAAATTCACCGTCCTGCGGTAGGTTTTTAGAACACTGACTACACGTTCCTATTGGCGACATGACTCAAAGACTTGCACTGCGCGGAGCTCACTCGTAGTACAACCTCTCCCGTCCGCATCTAGCGATCGAATAATAATAATAATAATAAAAATATAGCTCCGGTTTTGACAGAGTTTGTATGAAATACATCCAATAAAATAATTAAACAAGGGAGCGAAGCGACTGTGTCTCCATTCAACTCAGACGGCGCTCATTCTGTGAGTTTGTTGTGTACATCGAAAATCAGCCGAATCGCTAAACATATTGCGCTGAAATTTTATACAGACATCCGGTACGAGTTTACTGAGAACTGCGAACAAAATCAGCTGATCTATTGCGATTTAAACCCACAAGAAATAATAAATTGAAAAATAGGCTGCCAATTGTGTAGGAATTATTTTAACGACAATGGTCAGGACGTTATATGCATTTCAAAACATGTTGAATTTTTTTAAAAATACAATCCAGAAATGACAAAATCTTTCCCGACCAGGGGATTGAACCCAGGTTTCACATATTGCTGGTATAACGGCGCTTTAGCCAACTAGACTAGGAAAACGCCAAAGTCGTTGTTAGACGAGTGAGCGAGTCATGTGTTGAGAGACCCGGGAACATTTGCATTTAAGTTTGATAATTATATTGGTATAAATAATAGGGTTTTTAAGTTTATTTGGTATAAGGGCACGTCATCTTTATGCCATAAAGTGCCACTCTAGCCTATGATAGGCTAGGGAGGCCTTAGGTAGGGGGAATAAAGGGAATGTTACCGGGTACTCAACACATGGCTCACTCACTCGTCTAACAACGACTTCGGCGTTTTAAGTAAAGCTACATGACAGCATTAATTAAACAACTAAATCTTCATCCCAATATATAAATCGAGACTCAAAAGGCAGTAACTCTCAACACGTGTAGAATAGTTCTGGTTCTTCTAAGAATGATACTTCGAGATTCCGAGACAGCTTCCGCATCCTGATGTGGTTTTCGTGGTTTCCCATAGTCCGAAAAGCAAATGCAACTCAGCCGTTTCCCATTCTAACTGTTTCACATTCTATTTTTTGGTACGGACTCGAACAACATAAACTGGTTTTCTAAAAAAAATAATAATAAAAAAAAAAAAAAACAATATTGCAGGATGAACAAGTTCTCTTTTAAAACTTTGATTCAAAACAATGTAATACGTTCTCGAAATAGATCTAGACTATTTTAATTATAAAATAAGTTAAATAGTTAAATATGTTTCAAAATTATTATGCGGTTTTAGGAAGAGCTTGCAATTTTAAATTCTACAGCTGACCGTTAACGTTGCGCGTGCGATTCTTCTTCTGGGGGTTATCAGTTATCACATTGCAGTTATGACATATATTTCATTCGACCAGAATCAGCAGTTCCATTTAGACGATTTAAAATCGGATTCTAATTAGAGTAACTGTGTAGGATTTGAGGGCTCAACATTAATAATAGGAACAATTTGACATAAGTTTTTTGTAAAATGTTGTTTGTCATCAGTCTTAGATTATAATAATGATAAAACATAAATTAATTTTGATCATGTGGTTAAGGAGGTTATTATATTATTGTATTATAACAGGGATATCAATATGAACGTCTAGAAACCATGTAGAATAAAATCAAATATGGAATTATCTCAGCTAACCCATTTTAAAATAATTTTTGTGCGAATTATTTGTATATCAAACCTTAGCATCTTGATGGGTACAATGAAAACAAAGGCTATGCCTAACCACCCATCAAATCTGGATATAGTTAAAACGAAATTTGTCAGACATTTTGATAACAAACCCTGCCAACTGAATTAAGATGTAAACAATTGTCACAATTGCCACAATTGCAACAATTGTAATTTAATATGCCAAAAGTTTTTAATTTTGTTTTTAGCAATAACCCGTCCTGATTTACATCAGAGACGATTATTATATTCGACCTTTGACGTTTTGATAAAAACTCTACTTGCAACAGGGTATTCAAAATTAACTTTAGGAAGATTTGTCATGAACATCAAAGGTTTACCTTGGTATTCACAGATGGCTTCAAAGTTGACGACAAAGTTGGAAGGCTAAGCGACGTGTGTTCAGGTTATTCGTCATCCGCGAACCAAAGCATCGAACCCCCATTGTTGCAATCACGTTCTTGGCAAACAGACATTTATCCTTCCCACAACAATTACCAAGGTGGAAAGAAACGTTGACAACAATTTAATAAATAACTGTGAACACACCAAATACAGAATACACACAATACCAATCAATCGAAAGAACATAATTTAATAATAATAATAGAAAATAATAGTAGTGAATGCAATTTGAAATACACTTTAGGCCCTAAATACATATTACCAGAATATTAGTTAATAACCACACCACTGTAGCAGTATTAAAAATATTGACTTTATTAAGGCACTTTACAAAAAGGTGTCACATAGGTTTTGGTTGTTTACTATAGCGAGCAACAATTTACAATATTATTTATAGGTAATAACTCAGGTATATTACAGAATTGTAACACATAAGTTTCTTACAGTTGGCTTAACCCTAATTAATTTTCTTGCAACAATGTCAACGTGCTATGATGTGCATCAGTAATCTGGTTTATATATTTTGTGTGCTGGTTTATTATGATGTGTATGTTGAATGTGTAAGATGAGAATGCGAATGTTATTTTGTTGATTGGTTGGTTACGTAGAAGTAAGTTGGGTAGATAGGGAGCATAGGTCACTCCACCCGAGGCAAACATAACAGGCTCGCCGACCGCGTACTTCGGGCAAAAGATTGGTCTATTTCTTTCGTGTTGCTCACAAAATTCCCCGGTCATAGAGTACCTCGCGAGTATCGGGAAAATTGAGATTTAATATCAAGATGCACATTGTAGTCTGTTTGCCTCAGCCGCCGCGGTGCAACGCTATAGGCCATGTTCCCTCTACCCCACTAATACTTCTCTAAGGTTACGCCTATGTGTATTTGAATTTTTATTTTTTATTTTTTTTTATTTTGAATATTCTGGAGATGGTTTGTGTTTACAACTCTTTCTGCTTGTGTCATTGTGTGTGCCAGTGAATGTAAGTGCAAGTGAGTGTAAGGGTTTGTGGATATGAAAATGTGAGTGTGTTGAGTGTGAGTGTGAGTGTGAGTGGGATTGTGAGTGTGTGTGAGTACTGAGTAAATGTAAGTGCGATGTAAGTGTGAATGGGAGTGTAAGAGTGAGTGTAGGTGTATGTGTGTTAGTGTGAATGTGAGTACTGAGTAAGTGGTAGAGTAATTGTAAGTGTAAGTGCTAGTGTGGGTTTGACAGTGAGTGAATGCATATAGTTGTAAATGTTTGCGTCTAGGTATCATATGTTCACAAGTGTATATTGTGTCTAATTGCTATTGTGTATATGCATTATGCATGTATGTTTTGTGTGTGCGTTCATGTACAAAGGAATAATAATTAGTTTTATCTGTGTATGTTACATGTATTCGTGTGGATAGGTGAGTGCATGTATGTGTAAGTGTATTTATGCGAATGTATGCATGTTCACGCGACATGTGAACATTGTATATTATTCAGAGACTGAGCTTATGTTGGAACACCATGTATGAGTAACGGAATCCCTCTTGTACACACCTAATAATATAATATCATCTATTCATGTAGGATTTGTGAGTCGAGGTGAGGGGGTGGGTGGGGGGTCGTTATTATCAGTACATATGTCTGTGTATTTGTGAGTGTTATGTGTTATGTATATTTTATTTTATTTTATTGTATTGTATTATATACGACTACGAGTCTATGTACATCAGTGTTTAGTACGCAAGTGTGAGAAGTGTTATGTTACATACGTGAGCATAATAATGTGTAAAAGTGTACATTTGTTTGTTTGTGTATTTCAGTATTTTATAGTGCAAGTGTTTGTGTATATTGAGCTGTGTTACATTACATGTGAATTATGTTTATATATAAATATAAATATATATGTGTGTGTGTGTGATACTGTACTTCATAGTGTGTTGTGTTGTGTGTTTAAATACAGTGTGTGAATTTGATGTATTGTGTGAATATGTAGTTAATGTGTTTACAAAATGTATTTAGGTGGATTCGCGTGATAGTGTATTTTTAAAAGGCTGCACTGTGCATGTGTTCTGTGTACTTGTGCATGTGTTCTGTGTACTTGTGCATGTGTTCTGTGTACTTGTGCATGTGTTCTGTGTACTTGTGTATGTGTTCTGTGTACTTGTGTATGTGTTCTGTGTACTTGTGTATGTGTTCTGTGTACTTGTGTATGTGTTCTGTGTACTTGTGTATTTGTGTTACTGTGTATGTGTTCTGTGTATTTGTCTTATGTGTTCTGTGTACTTGTGTAGTGTAGTTCTGTGTTGTGTTCTGTGTATGTGTTCTGTGTACTTGTGCACATATGTGTATGCGTATTATTATATTGTTTTACTTTCTATGTTTCTCTAGGTTTTAGTATTGTGTATGTTTGTTGTATCTGTAAATCATGGTGTGTTTTTATTTGTTTATGAGTTTTCTAATGTGTCATGTTTATTATGTGCTTTAGTGTGTGTATACGTGTTTTGTAAGTTACAAAATGAATATTTGAGTATTTTACGGTGTGTGCGTTAATGTTTGTGTAAATACTGAGCATACTTGTGTACTCAACTCGATCTGCAGTTTTCGTAACTTATTGTTATGTTTTATATTTATGACCCATTTCCTCAACCGTCACAAAACATTGTCCACCTTCATTCTAATAACGATCAGTAGGCCTGTGCGGACGTCACATGAAGCAGCCTAAATATAGTAAATACTGTATCGCTATCAGCTATAGGAGTGACGTTTAACTGCGATAGTATGCTGATACAACACAATACCAAGCATAGTTCAACGTTCATAAAGCGTGTGTGAAACTCGTGAAAGAGACGTCGCATATTTTTTTTAGAATGTCGCAATTTTTTGCAGTTGTTTAATTATCTATCATTTTTAAATGCTATCTCCGAACGTATTCTTAGATGACCATTGGGGTACAAGATATTGTCTCAATACACAAAATAAATTAGATTTTTTTAAATGTGCTATACATTATGTATCATTAATGAAATAACTGTATGGTGTTTTGTTGAAATTCAAACACCCATTAATTACCATGAAGATAGCCTTTAAATTGGATCATTGGCCATTGGCGTGTATTGTTGTGTGTCTGTGTATGTGTGTGTATTTGTGTGTTTGCTGTGGGTCATATGAATAATAATCTTGTTGCATTAAACTCACCTAAATCTAACAGAGTTTCTACTTATTAAATACAACATAAACAAAATAGCATTATTTTATTAATAATATACATCTACATAGGAATCACTAACATGTATTACATTGTAAGAGTTATAAATAAGAAATTATTGTTTTGTTAAAAGAATCCATTAATCCATTGGATTATTAAATGTTATGCAAGTTGGCATTTAACGTCAACTAAATATTTAATAGCCTTGGCGGTTAATTAAATTTAGGCTAATAAATAAAAATACCTTAGCAACAAATAAATTCGATATTACAGAAAAACGTGCGAAATTTGCAATGCTGGATAAAGCAAGTTGACTAGAAATCATTAAATAATATCGTTCTAGTTGGCATTATTCGCAGAAGAGTATAAAATATATTTCTTAGGAATCTCTTTGATAACCAAATAAAAACAGAACTGAAATTATTGTGAGTTTATATTAGCCAAACACCAGATTCTGTTGTTCGTTGTCAACTTTGGCTCTCTTATTTCTGGATGTTACACTAAATGATCAAACTCAAATGTTATTTATAATTCGGTCGTGATTGTCTTAAACCGTTATTAAATCCAATTGATATATTTAAAAAACTATATTAGAAATTTGTAAATTTGTCATCGATATACAAAATGCAGTATTGTATTATTGTTTTGAGTCTCAAGTTACATTTGATGATATTGTTCTGTTGCTGGACATTGGGTTTGTCGACTACATGTGTCTGGTGGTACTTCTGTGTGGTGTTGTGGTTGTTGTTGCATTACATATGTCTGGTGTAATTCTTCGATGACAAGTGTATGATGCTGTTTGTCGACTACATAATATGTATGTTGTAATTTCTTCAATGGCATATATGATTGTTGGAATAATGATACGATAGCAGGTGTCACTCTATTGCATATGTCTGGTGATATTATTAAAATGCGACCACTCGACTGCATGTGTCTGGACGAGGTGTGTTGGTTGATTACATGTGTCTTGTGTTCCCGAAGCCCCCGTGTCCGGCCTGCGACGCCCCCTTGTTGTAGCCCATCTGAAGGTTCAGTTCGCCCTCGTGTGCTCTGAGTTGCTCGTCGGTGAACGTTCTCTTGTTCTCGTCAGCCATCTTGGGTCCCAGTCGTGGTCCTTCGTATTCAGGATGTTTCTGGGTCTGAAATACAACAAATGCAGGGTTTTAAACCTTTAATTTGCACATGTTTTCTAAGAGTCTTTGCGAGACAAACATGTACAGTATACTCGGAACGCTCTGGAGAAATATTGAAACTACACACGCGAACTTCTAAAATGCACATGACACAGCGCATACAACAAATAGAATTGCTTTATGGCATGTCATAAAAACCTAAAGCGCGACTGGAGCAGACTGTTCTTGTTCCCGTTGCGTCGACTTTATGCGTAACCATGGTGTACAGCAGGGTTTATTACATACTTCAATCAAAGATTATGAAGGTAATCTTTGCTTCAATTGTGTTTGTAGTATGATATTCAGCATAAAAATATCTGTGTCCTGTGCATTTTGAAATTCTCGTAAGTAGTTTCAATTCTTTCCAGAGCGCTGCACGTGTTACGAGCGTCCCATCAAAGTCCAACTCGCAACCTTCTCGTGGTTTGGCCCGTGAGTAGGGGAGATTTACTCCCTGATACTAATGGCGAGCTCTAGGTCGTCGTCGGGGAACTTTCCCCTTCCCTTTGACTACCTCCCCGACGGCGACGACAATGACAACACGGACGGATGATGACACAGACGAAGACGACTACGACGTGGGGGAACCCCTGCCCTCCCCATATGCTTGTGGCTGGTTCTGACCAGGCCACACTCAACGTTCCCCCGCGTCACCCCTAACGTTCCCCCCCTTGGAAAGAAGTATACATGGCGGTAACTCACACTTATAGAAATTGTTTTATCTTGGAGGCGCGAATAATCTTAGCCCTAAAACTACGAATACTAATACTAATACCAAGAGCAAGCAAATGTTTCCCTTAGTAAGGTGGGTGGGTGGATAAATAAGACCAGGCCAAGCGAACTCTCACACAATCTCTTATCTGTGGTGTGGTGCATGTGAAGAAAGGGTCAACTTACAATTCTTCCCAAGGAGTACAGGCAGAGTGTAACTTGTGCAATATTTCTCCTCTCAAACAGGTCAGCAGTCTGGAAGATTTCTTCTTCGGGGACGCCGTACTTCTTGATGGCGGCTTGGAATCTAAAAACAATCACAAATAACATTTTTAATAAGCTGGACGATATAATTTCTAAAATCGTCAAGTACGGAACGAAGATGGCTCCTTGGTCACCCGATATGAAGCAGCTGGTGCCCCCCCACCCCCCACCCCCCCAACCACCCCAGCCGCCCGACTTCTTGAAATAGATCGTCAATATATTTTGCTATTTCAGTCAGTCACCTCATAGTGGCAAAGCTCTCAACGCTTCTCTGGCTGCAAACGTCTGGGGCTAGCTTAAATTTTAAATTTCCCGTGGGAAACCTGACTAGAATTGTTGGAGTTTGGACAATTGTGAAGGGAATGTCCAAAGGTACCGACATCCCTTCACAATAGCCCTAAGAAGCTCTAACAACCAACCAGAATAGCGTCACACCGGTAGGTGTAAAACTGATGTGTGCCCTAATTGCCCCTCAATTGATTCGATTTCAATTTTATGAATAATTTTGGAATTAATTGAGGAATTCACTTACTGGATTCCATAGATTGATTCTTAATTAGCGTTCACGTGAAATATGAAAAAGAAAACACAGAATAAATAAAGCTGGGCGTTTAAACTCGCCACGACTGTTACAGCAAGCAGTCAAGTCAGCCAGCATTCATACATCACCCTAAGGTCCCTTTTCCAATATAGCATCAATAATCCGTTGTACCTATTTTGAAAGACGCATTTTAGTGTCAGATAACCTCAGAATTAACTAAACAACATAACAAACTTGCAAAGAAAAGTACATGCAAGAAGACAAGACAACCAACGACAAGTAACCAGTACCGCGTCAGTACGTACGGTACGGATAAGCACCGGGCGACTGTCTCATCTTTGCCCCACGCTTGGGAGCAACAAGTACGCTGGCTATCAGGAGAGCAGGAGCTCGCTAGAGCCACCACATTCATATCTGCAGAGCCGCGGCCCGCGTCGCGTCGCGCAGCCAATAGCGAGCGAGGTCTGCGAGGATACACACACACACACAATGAATGATCTCTTGATTATTTATTTAGTAATTCTTGCACGATCATACGAAAACAAATCACACGAACCTGGGAAACCAACTGTTCAATCAATCAGGATCGTTTACGCATATAAAAATAATAAAATATAAATTATACGGTATTATGCCACTTCTTGAGATTAATTGAGTACTGAACGTTTTGGTATATTTTGGAGTTTCTTAAACGAGATTTTATAGATACATAATACCAGACAATCCAATCGCGCGAATAAAAAAAATCTATTGATCTACCGCTCCCCCCCCCCCCCCCACCCTGCAACCGTCCCAAAAAATTAATATCATAAGTTCGTTCTATTATTCTAATGGGGCTGTATGTGTACGTAGTTTTATATGGTTTGGTTAATGGTTAGTAGAAGTCAATTACTGTATGTACGTTCCTATTTAAAAGGTCCAATTTATCCAAACAACTTTTTGAATTCAAATATAAATACAAATTCTTGCTTAGGTAATAAAATTCAACAATGCCTATTATTTTATTGATTCTGTTAGGTTCTTGAATATAAAATGTTGCCAAAGACTGTACATTCTAGCGGGATTCGAACCCGTGCCCCCTGCGTCAGTCACCTCTGAATGTTCTCCATGAGCTGGAAGTTTGTCCCCTTGGTCTGGATCTTCTTCACCGATCCTGGAGCGATCTTGTTTATCAGGTTACACAGGACGATACCATCCCGCAGGACGTCCTCGTACACCTGACTGGACACAGGCTCTCCCGTCACCTGCTCTATCCAGGCGAGCACCTCGGCTTCCTGTTCCTTGTTCCTGGGCTGAGACAGGGAACAAACAGGAGTCAGTCACGGAAGCCACGTTCACTATATAGAGACGAGAAACTATATTTAAATAAGTGATTTCGTACATTACACTGCCCTTTTACGACATTTAATTCGTGATTTGGACCTTTCTCCAAAGGTATTTTTTAAACTAAAGTTTGAACAAAGGAAAAATATTAACACTCAACCCCCCTCCCCCCCCCTCCCCCAAAAAAGAATAAATTATTAACAAAATGACTATGAACCATTTCTGCCAACAAAAGTGATAAAAATTAAATTAAAATTAAAACATGACATAATTAATAGCGCAACTCTCAAAACTGTATCTTTAATTAAGTGAACATTCTGAAAGTTGGTAAACGTTTTCTCGTCAATACTCCATGGTGTCGGCGCCAACAGGGTTGGCTTTGTCTGCTTTAAAATTAAGGTCCCCCACTGAAAATCAGATAGTGTGGGGCTGGGTATAGAATCTAAATACGAACTTATTTTTATTTTATTTTCTCGAACAATCGTGTTTAATTGCAGAAATATTACATCACTGACGGGATGTTTCGTCGCGTCGTAGTGGTGATAAACCTACATTATTCACAAGTACGACGCGTAGAAATGTCGTAAAGTTGGATGGACTTGTTCCAACTCACATAATATTCATCGTGAAAGTATAACATGTGAACTTATGCTGTTTAAATGGTCAAATTATTCCTCCCAACTTCTTAAATTCCAAGTCAAAAATAGAATCAAACCAGGAATATAATTAATAAAATACAACAATATCCTACTTTCACTATTATTGATTACCTGTCCCTTGAATTTAAGAAGTAAATAAGTTAATAATTGGACCGTCTACAACAAATCAGTCAGGCAAATGAAATAATTGTTAGTACATAAAATAAAATAAAATATATAAATTAGTATTTAGAGTTTTCCCATTCAGTCACATAACTGATTTTCAGTGGCAGACATTAAATTTAAAGACGACCCTCACGCCGACACAATCGAAACCGACAGGAAGCCTGCCCAGGGTACAAATCAGTAAATTGGAGTTAGGACAATTGTGAAGGGATGTCCGAGGGCTGTTTAAGAGGACACAATCCATTGCATTCGCATTAACGACTGAGGATTGTTTTGGTTTATTTGGATTAAGGACGCGTCAACCGTTAGGTCATAATGCACCACTCTAGCCTAGGGGATATGGGAGGAGGGGCCCATGCTGGTCAGAACCAGCCACGGATAAGGGGAGGAAAGGGGGTTCTCACGTCGCGGTCGTCATTGTCTTTGTCATCGTTCGTTGTGTCATTGTCATCGTCGTCGGGGAGGTCGTCAAGGGAAGGGGGCAAGGTCCCCGACGACGACTGCCAGAGCTCGCGGGGAGTAATATACTCCCCTCTTACTAGCTGATGTTTGCGAGGTGGACTTTTTCTCTTGAATCGCCTTTTACGATTAGCAGGGCCATGCTCTGGGCCAATTCTACCCCGGGCCCAGACGGGGTTAACGACTGAGGAAAACCTGGGGAATATCCTTCAGTCAGGATTGCCGGTCTCTACGGGGTATGAACCCGCGACCTTCCGGTGCGTAATTAATTCGCTCATTCACTCTCTTACTTATTCACACATTCTCTCACTCTCTCGCTTCAAGACTTTGAAAAGTCGAGATATTTGGAAAAATCCTGCTGCCAATTTTCCCTCTAACGGAAGTCGTAAAAGTGTTCGACTATTTGCGTCAGAAGATGACTGCGAAGTAAGCCCATGCGAGAGAGTGACGATGGATCTCCGAGAGAGGGAAACCTACTTTAGTTATTCTTTTGTGGTTCGAAGTGTTCAACTTCAAAGCAAATCGATCTAACCTCACATTTCTGAAGTGTCCTCTACAAACACCTTGAGTAAAAATAACAATTTAATTTCGAATTGTGGGCATATTTTATTCCAAGAAAATTTGAACATTTCCAGCATCATTTTTGTTCGCTAAAGTCCCGTCGCGTTGTTGAGCGAGCACCGGTACGTGCAACACGACCCGAGTACGACATTCCCATAATGTTACATACCAATAAGTCTTTAAGGTCTTGACCGATTTAGCTGAAAATTTGTAAAATAGGAGAGAATGGATAAAATCCACCGCCATCTAGAGGACCTTGACATCATTTCTTTGGGAAAACTATTTTAACTCTTTGATAACAAATAATACACTGCTTCCTCGATAGTATTTTGATTACTTCTAGGTGGCAGTGCATAGTGAGACTTTTCGTTGCCATGGTAACGTTACTTTTGTTAAAATGTAATTTCTATCTACACTACTTAAGGTCTTGACCGATTTAGCTGAAAATTTGTAAAATAGGAGAGAATGTTGTACTTATTGACCCTACAAAATTTCATAACGATCGGAACATTTTTATTTTTTTATTTAATTTTTAATTTTTTATAACCAACGATCGGATTTTGTTCAAAAACTATACAGCAACCCGCCTAGGTGGTATGTACATGCGTGCAAAATTTCAGGTCGATCAGAGAAACGGTGCGACCTGTATCGAAGCAGTAACAGAAAAAAAAAAAAAAATCACAGACATTCGACTTCGAGCCATAAGAGTCAAGTGGAGACGCTCGCTACGCTCGCTCAATGAGAGGGTTTCTTGTTTCTTGCATTTATTGGAAATTATGTCACTACTAGCGCGATAGGAAGGGGGGGGGGGATTGGGGGAGATGTTCCCCCCCCCCACTTTTTACCTGTAACCTCACTCAGAATTTAATACTAGTCTCGCCAAACTAGCAGAAACAAATTGTAAAATTTATAAGACTATTAAATGATTTTAATCCAATCACTTATGATAATGACTTGTTTGGCACGTCTGCAGGTGATTTCCACTTCTTTCCTTACCTTATGACAACAATTTCACAACCTATATTGTTGGCGTGATCAGATAAGCTGATCATTCAAAGGTTTGATTACCCAATTATTATGTTTATAGTTTTTACTGAAAAAACATGGGTATTGCAATTCAGCCACGATTTTTTTCTGAACGCACCAAACACATCTCTAAAAAACCCAATTTTTAAAAATTTTGGGGCCTGCGGGTGTAGTTGGGGGGCGGAGCCCCCCCAAACCCCCCTGCTTGGCAGCAGATTTTTTGCCCCCCCCCCCCCCCACTCGAAAAGGAGTTCCCACGCGCCTGTTCACTGTAGTTTAAAATTTTTCTCAAAAGGCATAGAAAGTCGCTTATTTGTAAAAATTTTCATTTGGGGTGTTTTTAAAAACCCAAAGGTTTACAGATTTCCCTTATAAATAAAAAAGCTGATTTTTCCCAAAACCTCTGCACTAGTCAATAGTCGTCTATTAGCACTATGCATTAGCATACGGAAAGTAGTTCACCGATATTGCTCGAATCTTTATATAACCCTATCGATTCCACCCACCCACAGTGAGACCTATATTAGAGCTGAATGGGACAGGGCATTAAGCGCGGATAACGGAAAACTAGGTTAATCCAGAGATTTTGACTTATAGTTTACAATGCGATATGGAATATTGGAGAAAAACACTCGAGTTCTATTGAGAAATTTAAATTTTTAAGTGCAAAAATATGGATTATGCAGTAACTTGAAAAAAATAAACATGGTAAATTATTAGGCATAACTTACTTAATATTTTTAGAATTTTAATAAAAATATACTTCCACTGTTCACAACGATCAAACTCTTATTATATAATTATGTGTGTTCAATTTCTAGTTTATGTAGCCTAATTATTATCTCCATTAACTACAATTTAACATATTTGTGTGTTCATTATGTAAATTTCTACTTTGTTAAAATCAGTTACAATAGCTGAATAAAGGATAAACATGAAATATATAAATACAATATAGGCCTACTTTTATTAGGAGTTTGAGTTAATTTGGTTTAAGGGCGCATCAACCTTTATGTCATTCTCAAGTCACCAGTATAGCCTTGGAGACAGACCCATGCTGGATATATCCAGCCACAGGCAAGAGTAGGGAAGGTGCGGTTTTTAATATCCTTGTCGTGTTTGTCATCGTCGTTGTCTTCGTCAAAGGAAGGGGCACAGGTCCCCGACGACGACTGCCAAAGCTTGCTCAAGTTTCGGGGAGCAACACACTCCTCTACCTAGGCCTACTAGCGGCAGGGCCAAATTTTACCTCGGGCCCAGACAGGCGGAGGACTTTATTAAGGATTTGAGGATAAACTAATTTCGCCATATCTTCATAACTTGAAACTCCATTTCCCTCTAATATCCCAGAAAGCGCCGTCAAGTACGTAAAACTACATAAATCATGCTTGTTGCACCACACAATTCTCGACTTAATAGCCGCCGATAAACGTCTGGAATGTTGCCTAGTCCGAGTTGTTGTTGCTGTGATGCAATGTTTTTACACTGCATCTTATGTCACGGGCAAAAATACATTTTTCGTGCGTCTTTTGCACTAGCTTCTGAAAATAGCACAGGCGGCTTCGTTGGCGCCCAAAGTGGGGGCAATGTTGTTGCCTGATTTGCATCTTTGCCAACACTAAACATTAATAGTAAAGTGCATTAATACTGACAACTATCATGTTACGTTAAGTCACATAATGTTACTTCATTACTTGTAACTCTGTCCACAAGTTACGTGTTCGTTGTAACGTATCTCAATTCTTAACCTGCATTAACATCAAACAGCTATACTTATACATTTTTCTCTTTATATGATTCAGTCTTTGATCTAATTGTGAAACCATTATATACACATTTTTTAGCTTGGTTACAGTTCTTAATCAACACAAGAATAGATATCACAGTTATTCTATGAATACTAATTACAATGCGTGATTAATGAATGACAATGTTATTATTTAATAAATGAGGAAATATAGTCTTACGAATTCGTAGATAAAGATTATACGAGGATATGCAAAATTGTTAACTTAGTACGTGGATGTATCTACTTTAAAATTTGGATCGAAAATAATGATTTATTAATGTATAAAAGATATACATGCTACCTTTCCCCCACGACTAAACATGACAACGCTTCATATTGGTTAACATTTTAATGACGATGATAAACGTAAGACTGTAAATCCTTCAAACAATGTTTTCAAACCTAAATACATTACATTTTTTTGTCCTGTTCTGCTCGAACTATGACTTAACGATATTATTTAACGTCGCGACGCCAAAACTCAGGCGTCTGTTCATTAAATCTGTAGATTGAACGATAGCTCATGTTTATATTGGACCCCAGCCAATGCATCTGCCTTCCCCGGAGAATATATTACTTGGAGAGGACGATACTAAAATTAAGCACGCAGGGTCGGAAGAGCTTAAAGCATATACTTCATACTAGTTACTCAACTTATTATGTCAGGTAGCTAAGTAACTCTTGGAGATTATTAGAGACGGGAAGACATTATTTTTAAAATGTCTGCCACTGGTATAAATTATTGCACACATAACACATTAATTTCGTGTAGGAAGTAGTCGAAAGAGAACTTGCCCCTTCTGTAGGTGCCCGCTATACTTAACCAATGCTAGGTTGCTTACTCCATCTGCTCAAATCCCTTTCATAATTTTAATGTAATATTTTCATTGATCGCCGCGCCAAGAATAAAATGAAATCAACAAACTAGAATATCTAAGTATAATTCTATGATATAAGGAAAGTCCGTTGAAATTATGCAAGGACCAAGGACTCATTCCCAGTATATTTGCATCTGCAATACTAAGTTAACCTTAAACAAACATCAGACAGGATTGTCGGTAGCTGGTATCAATTCGACGACCTCGTGAACTTTTATCACAATCATGTGAGCTACTCTATAGATGTGATGAGCAAATACTTTATTTACCTCGTTCAATATATTTATAATTTATATAATATAATTTATGTTTAGGATAAAATTTTGGCACTTTGTGTCAAGTAACTCTGCTCTATTTTCCATACTACCACCAGAATAATTATGTTTGTCAATTAAAATTAATTGAGTATACCATGTAATATGAGTTTTGAAAATAAATAAAACAAAATAATAATTCAGAATAAAGTATAAAGAAATGTTATGATAACATATTATACGAAATTTACAAACAAGAAAAATATTAGTTTGAATAAATATTAATTTCGTTGAAACTCCTACAAAGGTGGGATGGCGTACGTCATCAACATTGATCATCAACAGGGCACGGCGTTGACATTATTATCTCCGACAAGAGGGCCGTGAAATAAAAGCTCAACACTGCCGTTGGATATAATTATCAGTGTGCCGTGACATTCGTTCGCTCTTGGCGACGAAAGGAGTTTTGAAGAATTTTAATTAAAAATTACGAGTTTTAACTCGACAGTTCAACGAACGAAGAAGCGTTGAAATTATTAATAATGTCAAGTCCGTCTTGACGGTGGAAATATTAAATCTTAGCATAGTTTTGCTCTTTCGTTGTGAATGAATCAGTCACTGATAAAGATACTAGGGAAACGCCAAAGTCGTTGTTAGACGAGTGAGTGAGCCATGTGTTGAGTACCCGGTAACATTCCTTTTCTTCCCCCTACCTTAGGCCTCCCTAGCCTATCATAGGCTACAGTGGAGCATCAAGGCCTAAACTATCACCTAAACTTAAATACCCTATTATTTATACGAATATTATAATCAAACTTAAATGCAAATGTTCCCGCGTACTCAACACATGACTCTCTCACTCGTCTAACAACGACTTTGGCGTTTCCCTAGTCGAGTTGGCTAAAGCGCCCTTATAGCCGAAATGTGGGAGACGTGGGTTCAATGCCCGGGAAAGATTTTGTAATTTCTGGATTGTATTTTTTAAATTATTTAACATGTTTTGAAATGCATATAACGCAGTGTAGTCCATCATCTGTGACAATACTATGGAAAACATATAGCCAGTACGAAATACGTTAAAATATTGCAAGGTTTACTCAATCTACGAGCGGAATTCGGGGGTACCTTGACGTCCAACATTCGATTAACCTTGGACACGGCATTTCACAGCCAGGTAAATAACAAACAAAAAATATTTTTTCAAAATGAAAATCATTGTCGTTAAAATAATTCCTATACATTTCAACGTTTTTTGGTTTATTTGGATTAAGGACGCGTCAACCGTTAGGTCATAATGCACCACTCTAGCCTAAGGGGGTTGGGGAGGAGGAGCCCATGCTGGTCAGAACCAGCCACGGGTAAGGGGAGGAAGGGGGGGGGGGGTTCTCACGTCGCGGTCGTCATCGTCTTTGTCATCGTTCGTTGTGTCATTGTCATCGTCGCCGGGGGTCGTCAAGGGAAGGGGACTAGGTCCCCGACGACGATTGCCAGAGCTCGCCTCTAGTATCGGGGAGTAAGATACTCCGCTCTATAACTAGCTGATGTTTGCGAGGTGGACTTTTTCTCTTGAATCGCCTTTTACGATTAGCAGAGCCATGCTCTGGGCCAATTCTACCCCGGGCCCAGACGTATTTTTCAGTTTTTTATTTCTTGCAGGTTTAAATCACAACAGATTGTGCTCATTTTGCTAGCAGTTCTCAGTTACCTCGTCACGGATGTCTGTTTAAAATTTCAGCTCAGTCTATTTGGCCGTTCGGCCGTATGGGACCGGACAGACAGACATTTAACAAGTACAATTAATCACGACCTAGGACCGATCGAGTAGCGTTGTAGACTACGTTCGCTGCGCTCACTCGTCTAATGAACGAAAGTCAAAACAATATAACACCATCAGAAACTTATCCTATTTTTCACAAAATTAAAATAAGGGAGAGTTTTTTTGTTTTATTTGGATTAAGGGTGCGTCAACCGTTAGGTCATAATGCGCCACTCTAGCCTAGGGGATATGGGGAGTAGGGGCCCATGCTGGTCAGAACCAGCCACGGATAGGGGGTGGAAAGGGGGGTTTTCACGTCGCGATCGTCATCGTCTTTGTCATCGATCGTGGTGTCATCGTCGGGGAGGTCGTCAAGAGATGGGGGAGATGTCCCCGACGACGAATGCCAGAGCTCGTCTCTAAGTTTGGGGTAGTATATACTACCCTTCTTACTAGCTGATGTTTATGAGATGGGCTTTTTCTCTTGAATCGCCTTTTACGATTAGCAGAGCCATGCTCTGGTCTAATTATACCTCGGGCCCGACATTATTTAGGTACTGTAACGCACTAACACTGGGCAAGTATCATATCCTACAACAGAAACAACATGTAAGGCATCAAAATCCACTAAATTTATTTTCGTTATCAAAGACTTTCACTGGAGGGTCGTTGATACGTTGAAGTGGGTTGAATGCCCAAGAGAAACAGTCTATTTCGGTCGGTTTGATGAGTTGAGGAAGAATAAATCATGTCAAGACTGAAGCGAGTAAATATTTTAAAAGTTTGAACCCGAAGCCAACAGACCTCCTGACAGTATAGTGGCGTTGTAAATTAACTAAACCAACTGTGCCCACTTTCATTGGACGATGAAAACACCAACGTTCGATCGATCTTTCCTCGAACTTTGAGAAAGCATAACAACAGAGTAAATACGTCGGCCTAAACCTAAATCACAAAATTCAATTGATGAACTTTTAATATTTAAAGAGTCTAAAATTTAAAATCAAATCATAAAAAAGTCAATACAATTGTTCAGTATTTTATTTCCTATAAAATTATATAAAAACTATTAATATGAAATTACTGCTTTTTACTCTATATGCCCTACACTGTAATTCACAGCTAATTTTAAATTTTTATCGTGGGAAACCTGTTATAGGGTGCAATTAGCCCCTCTTCAGGTGAACTAGGTATGTGCGGATAGGAAATTGTGAAGGGATGTCCGAGGGCTGTTTAAGAGGACTCAATCCCTTCGGATCCAATCCATCCTCAATCCACCTCGGAAAAAAACCTTCAGTCAGGATTGCCGGTCTCGACGGGATTCGAACCCGGGACCTCCCGAATCAGAGTCGAGCGCTTAGCGCCCGAGCCAACACTGTCGGTGAATTCACAGTGGAGGCCTTCTACGCATTTAATGTAAAATCAAAATATTACAGTAAATATTTCAAATCAAACCGTTCACTCGGAGCTGGTTAAGCGAGCGAAGCGAGCGTTTTCCATTTGACCCTGCCGGAAAAATTTGTCACTCGTTTTGTTTGTTTTTTTGTTTTTTTTTTTTTTTGTTTGTATGTCTCGCCATAACGTTCGAACGGAGGCTCGGATCGAGTTGAAATTTTGACCATCCGCAAGCTTTGTTCTCGATTGAATGCCATTAGTTTTGTGGCAAAATCGTTCAAAAAGTTAAAAAGTTACATTAAAGTTAATCGAAAGTTTTTTTTCAAACTAACCGGCGACAAAATCTGAGATAGCCAAATCATTTAGAATGTCCGTCCGGTCACGAATATGTTAATTTTAGTTTGATCCGATAAGTAGTGTAGATGGAAATTACATTATAACAAAAGTAACGTTGCCATGGCAACGAAAAGACGCGCGAAGTTTCTAATGCACTGCCACCTAGAAGTAATCAAAATACTTTCGAGGAAGCAGTCTATTATTTGTCACCAAAGAGTTTAAATATTTTTCCCAATGAGTCAAGGTCCTCTAGATGGCGGTGGATTTTATCCACAAAGTAAAGATTTACATACGGGTTTACCCAAATACCTTGGCAATAATAAATAATATCGGAAACATGGCCCTGTGGACAGCGAACGTCGCAAATTTTAAAATTTAAAAAAATGTGCATTGTGTGTCTACCTATAGCACGTGCTCGCTTATCAACGCGTCCAACTGATATGAGCGTTTCCTGGTTTATTCAAATTTGAGTTACAACTGGTACACTATTGAATTACGCCAGCTTTTATGCAACTTCCAGACTATTGGTTTATTTGGTGAAGGGCGTACCAACCGTTAGGCGTGGGGAGAACAGGCCCGTGCTGGGCGTACCAACCGTTAGGCGTGGGGAGAACAGGCCCATGCTGGGCGTACCAACCGTTAGGCGTGGGGAGAACAGGCCCATGCTGGGCGTACCAGCCGTTAGGCGTGGGGAGAACAGGCCCGTGCTGGGCGTATCCAGCCACAGGCAAGGAAGGAAGGGGAGGTGTTCTCATTTTGCCGTCGTCTTTGTCATCGTTCGTATCGTTGTCGTCAAGAGGAGGTTTAACGACGACTTCCAGAGCTCGCCTCTAGTTTCGGGAATAAAATACTTCCCTACTTACTAGCTGATTTTTTAGAGATGATTTTGGCCTCTATTATCACCTTTTACTACGATAAATAGTATTGTAATTCAAATATAGCCTACTCTGTTGAGTTGTGTAACTTACAGTGAAAAATAAGTCGAATTATCAACCCATTCCGTTACTTCCCTGAATTCCTACGAAAGATGTTTACTCGGTGCCAAATTTAATTCAACTATTTAAAATTAAACTTCAGGGTCAAATTCCAAATTGAGTGAATAATTCTCCCGGGTGTGACCAGCAATTACCCCCCTCGGATTCCACAATTAGCCGAGTAGTAGAGGAGCAGGTGCCAAATAGTTGGCTACATGTTAGCGTGATGGTCAGGCTCGTATCTAGTAGAAAGAGTTTGATGAAGGGCAGAGAGTAATGGTGCGTGTCATCGGGTGTCGTTGTTGCTTGTAGTGACAAGGAATGTTGACCTCAACAATGGTCATCAACACCTTCATTAATTATCAACAACCTAACATCACTTCGAGAACAATAGGCCTCCGACTACAGTCTACAGAGGGAAAACATTGTTTTGTTTAAAGAACGGACTCGCGGATTTTTGTAACACTTTCATGTTTAAATTATTTTAAAGGGTCGGTATTCATGAAACATAAAAATATAAAAAGGTTATGAAAACCAATTTTACGTGAAATGTTGTTTTCATTAAAAAAAAAAGTCATGGCAATTGCCGAAAGACAAGTCTTGAATGAATTTGATAGAATGTGTGTGCGTTTTTATAATATAGTCTGTACTGACGATTAGATGAGAACAACGAATAAACATAAGCATTATCATCATCATCGTCATCATCATCATCATCATTAACGTATTCATCACCATAATATTCAATTCACCATCACATTCACATTCACCATCATCGTCACCATACTTATTCCTCACAATCAAGACCAATCATTTCACCATATTCATCACCATCATAATCATCACATATTATCACATCGCCACAACGTCATTGTATCTAAAGTATCGTTTAGAAATAAAAAATATATAAGTAAGTTTATTTTATAAATTACTGATGCAATGTACATTGGTTGACGAAATTCATTCGTTCCAGACGACAGAAAGATGTTCACACAGTGAAATATAATTTAGGTGTTTTTAAACGAAGCCCAAAATTATATGTGAAAGATAAGGTTTCATACAGATATTCAGAAAATTGACTCGTTTCATCTTTTAGAGGTCTGTCTTTTAAGGAATATCTATTGGACAGTGCATTCTATATAAAGTGTCTGGTTATTTGGACTGATATTGTAATGATTGCTATAACCATGAATTGAATGTATATTTGTGTAAAATGACGAAATCAGTCATATGTTAATATGATTTATGATGAACAATAAACTAAATGAAATAAAAATTAGGATCCAATAAACATTTAACGACCTAAAATAATTTCCGTTCATACACCCTTGCATCTAATTCCGTCCACCTTCAAAGTATGATCACATTCTCGTTCGTTTCATCTTATTGGCATGTTGACAGTAGCCTGTGTATGTTTATAGATGGATGGGCAGTTTGGCCATAAACAATCGTCCAAACCGTTCGTCTGTCTTTAAACACCGCAAAAAAATAGTTAAACTTAAAACAGATCGCAAAAAAGCCGTGACGAACGACGTCTGTTGTGTGTATATGTGTTTCGATGCCAAGTTAAACAAGACTACGTAATGGTGGGATGAAAATATCCACACGTTAGATCTTCGGGGCAAGATTTGGCTAAAGTTATTACACTTGATTGCGTCATTTCTCGTCAATTATTGAATGTTTAGAGGAGCTAGTCGCATAAAGTTGAACCGTGTGCTGTGGTGGATCTGCGAAACACGGTTGCCAACTGTAACACACGCCAATCAAATCCATTAAATCATTTTATTTTTAGGTCTTTGGGTTTCCGCTAACTTTTCTATTTATGTACAACATAAATGTAATCAGATTATGAGAATGACGTTAAGTCTGGGGTTCGAGTTCCCGTCTTGGTTTGGAGTCTTAAATTTATAAAGTTATAATTTCAATTTGTCAATTAAACAACCGTTAATTAATAAACAGCAACTTAGTACTTAGTACAGTAACTCATCAATTCTTGCAACTGATTATTGGAGGTTTAGGGCTAGGCCATTGCTTTTAATCAAATCATTGAGATACAATGAGAAGTCAATTTATTGTTTGAATAGAATACACTCGCACTCAGACACAATTGTCAACATTGATATTTATATGTAATGTGTTTGTCATTATTTTATATATTCATATTTATGTAGAGGGTAAGGTTGCACTTGAGGGACAAAATGTTCTGTTGCAAGTTGCAAAGTGGCCAGAGATTTTTTAATTGAGTAAAATTGACGAGTTTTTCGAGTTTCGCTCTTCAAGTGACTGACTATGACTATGTCACTATAGGTATTTAGAAGGATGTGCTACTCAGTCAGAAGGTAAACCCCGCTAGAAATCTCAGTCATTTTGCCTGTATCTGGTCTCGAACCGTTGTCTTTCACCACTTAGAGTGGCCGAACTATAACCTCAAGAGTTGATGTGCTAGGAGAAATATCCTACGCTAAGCACAGTTCAGTGACCTACTTATCGCATGCGGTATATGAACGTGAGCTACCGTCAATTTCTACTCCCCTGATACCGTAGACCTCGCGAGTTTCGTTTGTACGTTTTCGCGCAACAAAAAAAAAACGATAGAAGCGGGAAGGTGGAACGTTGAAATCCGACCGACCTCGGTCCAACTAAATCTCGCTATCGTTAGCTCTCTCTCTCCCAGTCCAAAAGCGAATCAGACACCTAATTAATTATTAATAATAATATTATAATGTGTTGTGACTTGTGAAAAAATATTCTGCCTAATTCATGGCGAATATTTGTGGGACATAAAGGGGAGGGGGGTTATAAAACATCCATTCCATCAATATATTATATTTTTTCAACGAACATAACAAGCCGGCAAAGTACAGAACGGAAATAAATGAAGGCCTTGCCAGTGTTGGAAACACAACCAACGGTTTTCTACATTTTGTATCAGGCAACAATGAGATACAAAGAGATTTCAAATGATATGCGTGGCAACATTGTCGCAATGCAATATCTCACGTAACAAGCGCAGTCGATACAGTTTTCTAGTTATTAGTAGTTACTTTAGAAGCCTGGTAATCCATTTGTTAGTTATTGATTCATGTTACTTTCTTCGATAATAAGCATCAATTGCTTTTGTTAATAAAGATACACCTCAGGATAAAAATGTATTTTTAAAACAAAGATTATAGCACTTAATAAATCAATATTTTGTTTTGCAATTGCACTGTTTAGGAGGCTAGAAAGTGACTCCAAAAGATAAGATATGAAAATAATGATTGGATAATTAATTAATCAATTCCTAGAAAATGACATGCAAATTATTCTTGTCGAATTAATCAATTTTGTTTTATTAGAGGTTTTTGACGTTCGGAATGATATCCATTATTTAGTAATTTCATTTGTTTGAGCTGTGATTGGTCCATGGTCTATGGTCCGCGGTCTATGGTCTATAGTCTATGCCTATGGTCTATGGTCCATGGTCCACGGTCTATGGTCTATAGTCTATAGTCTATGCTCTATGGTCTATGGTCTATGATTGGTCCTGGGAGTTGTATTACAAAACCGCTACGAGATACCACATAATAAAATATGCTGCAGCTAGAAACGACAGCTCTGGCTGAACTTTGCTAAATATAAATGTCACCATGACTTTAATAATGTCAGAGACTATAACCGAACGGACGGGTGCAGCCGCAAGACCCACTTGGCAAAACGTCACGTTTAGAATATTGCAGTGATTTCAATTTATGCATTTACTAATAATTAAATTCAGTTACAAACCAAAATGAAACTAAAATATATACTGCATGTAATATTCAAGGAATACCAGCAATAGTAATATTTTATATAATGTATATAATATATGATATAATGTATAAAATAAAAATCGTCTCGAATAGCTAAAGTGCAATAATATGAGACGTTAAGCAATATCCAATCATAAAATAAAAATAATGACTTCTTTTAAAATGCATTATAGAAGGTCAACGCGACGACGACCATGACGTGAGAACCCCCCCCCCCTTCCCTCATTCCCCTTGCTGCTTCTGTCCTGCATGGGCCTTAGGTTTGACAATATAAACCCAAAGGAAGGGGCTATTTCTCCCCAGCATCCCCTAGGCCAGAGTGACGCATTATGACCTAACTGTTGACGCGCCAAATAAACGAAACTGAAACCATGGGTTCCTCAGACACACTTTGATTTGTCTTTGACTTAGTCCTCTAAAGACGATTGTTGGGACTGAGTCTCATACAATACCCCTTGAACCCCCCCCCCCCCCCCTCCAAACAATCATCACTTCCCATACCTCCACCTGAAGAGAGGCAAATTATCCTTGGACAGAAATACCCTACAGACAAAATCAATAGTTTACTAAACAAAACAGCCAGCATGCGAAAACATCTTTGATCAAGCTGTTGTTATTGCATTTGTTTTATGTCAACAACATTGACATTACAAACCAATCAATTTCAGTTAATAAAATATTGCTAATATCTGAATGCATAGTTGTATGATATTTCGTCCTTTAATACAGAAATATGACTCGTTAATTAAATACAATTCATACATTTTGTAACCAGAAATAAACGTAATTACAATTTGTCAAACTTTAGCCCAAAACTATAACGAAATAAAATAATTATTAAACGTCAAAACTTTTTTTTTAAATATAAGATCGTAATAGGTAATAGAAGGTAAGAATTTGAAATGGGATGGTGTTGAAATCCTTACCGCCATGGTAGTGTGTGGATGCTTGCGCGCCGGCGTCTAGTGTGAGACTGACGTGGAGCGACGCCCGGCGTCTCTTTTCACTGCCCTCTAGATCACACGCCCTCGAGAGAGGCTTCGTTAGCGGGAAAACCAGAAATAAACAGAGAGTACAGTCGGAACAAAACGAAATGGGCCCGACGAGGGTAAGCAAGACGATTGTGGTGAGATTTAGTTTCGAAATTTTGAAAAAAAATTAAGACGCAAATTATCTGTTTTTATTATCTGTTTAATGTTGTTTCTATTGCGAGGTATGGTTCGTTCAGGATTAGGTCTACAATAAGAACAATATTTACACAGGGTAATACAAAGGGAGGGAGAACTTAAAAGGTAAACTCTAGAACACGGAACACATAAGAGCCAATTGGACCGTGGCCACAAAGTCAAATTCAAACAATAACAGCAAAGTGACAGAAAGAAGACAGAATAAAGGTCCACGGTGACAGGTGATACTCTGTTTTCAAAAGCTTTTACTTGTTTTAAATATTGGTTTGTAAAAAATAAGTTGTAGAGAATAAGCTTGTCCGGGGATCCCCTCTATGACTGTAAGTCGAAAGCAGGAATGTTAAAACTTATTTAAAAATACTCAATGCGATACCAGTGCCTTTTAACTCAGAAAACCTTAAAATATCATTCAGTCAGGATATTCTGTGCTGGGTATCGAACTGATGACCTCCTGGATGAGAGTACCACGTGTAATGCCTGAGCTATACCTCTATAGCTTGATGAAATGTTATATAAGAGAGACGGGAATAAAACTAATAGTTTCCTAAATACTTGAAAATATCAATCAAGGTCTAATAAATCGTTTTTGCGAGAGATTTAGATGACCTTGGAAAATCCGGAAACGTTTACACATCTGTGCACCCTTTTGAAATGTGGCTAATTTTAGCAAAGCAAGCAAACTAAATATCAAGATCGCTCTCTACTCGGTTTGCTTCATTGTGAGTCTGTTTGTACGAAGCCTTTGTTCAAACGTGTTCAATGTTTATATAGAGTTAGAAGGTTTAAATTCAACATTTTTAAAATGGAATGGTTACATTTTTAACTAAAAATTGAGTAGTCAAAAGTTAATCTTCTTTTGGTTCTATAATTCAGTTATTATCTGGTGATTTTCTTTTAAGTCAACAAAATAAACTTTTTTGGGGGGCTATTGTATCGCCCCCTAACCGATATGTTAAAAGTCAAAGGAAGATGACCTAAACCTTAGCTAAATGAAACAGGGTCTTGAATATTATCAGGAAAATATATTTTATTTTTTTGGGCGGGACGTAACGTCCGTGCCAGTCATTGTATCTTATTTGTACCGTCTGACAAAAAAATCGTACATCGAACGATATTTTAGAAAATCGATTTTCCGTAGATAAGGAGGTAGAAATCGTTGCCCTCAATTAAGTGTAGGTGTAGCACACTTTTCTCCCAAAATTTGCATATAATGGCTGACAGGGACTTTCGTCCAGACAGAAAAATTAATAAATATATTTTTCTGTTTTATTCGAAACCCTCTTTCATTTAGCTAAGATTGCAGTCATCTACCTTTGGTTTTTAAATATTGGTTAGAGGGCGATATAACAGCGTTAAAGGGGTATTCACTCACTAAACTAAAAAAAATCATTCAGGCTAATTAGTAATTAGTTATGACTTTAGAAAAAAAATAGAAAAATTATTGAGTCCACTATGACCCAAAAAAATATTGTCAAACTTGGTATTTTTCGAGCTAGATCCAATCAGCATAAATTTCTCCCACAAGAAATAACATGGGGATGACCTTAAGGCACTTGACCTTGGAGGATTTTGATCCAAAAAAATATTGGCTATTATTGACGTACTCTACAGCCTATTCTGTAATTCCTCTCTATATATTTTGTTTTGTGATTTGGGTGAGTGGTTAGGTCAAAATATGCTTATTACCAAGGAGTGTGATTTTGGAATGCATATTTTTGCGTGTTTGAGTGTATTTTGTGCACAGTTTCAAGACACGATGTTATAAAGGGCCATTATAGATTGGTACGATGCTCAAGTATCTATGTGGAACAAAAAACAAGCAGGTCAAAATCGATTTAAAAAAATTCCCAAAACGCAAATTTTCGCAAATTTCTGGATAAAAACGTGTAAAATCACAATTACAATATATTATCTATTAAACGGTAATTTTATAATATTATGCTATAGGTTATGTGGTAAAAAATGTTTGGTGGTAATAGCTCCTTTAAAAGGTTTAAATAGTCAAAACAAACGAAAATAGAACCTGAAGGAGAAGAAGATTTTAGAAATATATATTTATTCCAGGTATTATGAAGTAAATGTTCGTGTTTCAATAATGTTCTAGATGCAATCACTTATAGTAGAACTGTACTTTACTGTGATAAGTCGTGACGTCGTTAGAGAGGGGAAATAGAATTGGGTGGGGGGGGGGGGGGGGTCTAAATATAGTCCCGTTCACGTCTTCAACACAGCTGTTAATATATCACCGCTTCCCTCAATTCCGCAAGAAAAACTACGCTAGTAAAAATAATACACTTTTAGTTTTATATTCTCAACTAGACGTTGTTTGAAATGCGAACAAATTGGATACGACTTGGTGAACTCAAGAATAAATTTTACTTGACTGGAAAATAATGTACAACATAATTCACATGTGTTTACTAGTGTGGGCGTATTATTCGGGTATATGTAAATAAATCTTTCTTTAAGTTCCCACTTTCAAACGTTTGCAATTTATAACATGATGTTTTCGACTTCGTACCAGATACTCCTATCCTGACAAAAAAATTAAATGCTTCATTTATTATACATTGAAAATAAATTGATTTTCAGCGAGCTTTCGAAATTTTAAAACAAAAACCAGATGGCATGATATTTGCAATTATATGCGTTTTTACTGTTACGTGGTAATTTCCATGCCTCGCGTCTTATGGTGGAATAATATGTAATAAATGCAAAAATTATTAATCTTTGCCACATTTGCCGAGCACGAATAAACCGACTATACTCAATAAAACATTACGTTTCTACAACACCGCTATGAATCTATAGTTCTAGTAAGTACTTATAACATCACTCAATTTATGAAGATTATTCTCCAGAAAGACTCGGGTTTTATACTTGAAAGGAATTTAACAAATTGCCAACACCTCTGTTTGAGCTCTGAAACGTTGAAATGTTCTGGCAGCTTATAATCTCCGTATCTTTAGGATGATGTAGGGTGCAATGCTCTCACATTCTAACAATGTTTTTGTATAATTCAGCGAGAACAGTATTATAAGAAAAGGGTCTCGTCCTTTCACCATCTGTTGCAGTAGTGGTTAAATGCAGTCTAAGGGGCGTAGGTTGCTATAATCTTTAAACAATCATACAATAGGCCTATGAGTTACGTGTGTATATTTTATTTTAGGTGACAGATACCATGTATGACCTGTATTATTGGCCCTATGAATACAAAACTTAAAGTTAAAATAGTTGCCCAAATATTCAAATTGAAAATTAAAATAACAATTACAATGGTAATCAAAATTGGTGCATTGAGCCATTTCAATGTTAATAACAGACATTGAAAAAAATGATAGGAAAACGTTGAACTGTTTATTTCATTTATGTTTATATGATATAAAATGTGCCAAAGTTTCGAATAGCATATTATATACTTTTCAGACAGAAGTGCAGCATGACATGTATAGAACACTTTATACGGAGACGTTTATAATCGAGTTCTTCCACCAACCCACAATTAATTGCCTTGGTTTGTTTAAAAAAATATATATATATTTATTGTTTCACAATTCCAAGTTGATATGACAAGGAAAACGAAGGCGTATGAAACGTGCTATGGCCACTTGCCACTAAGACAGATTCATTTCAAGTAATAAATATTTTTAGAAAAGTGTTGACATCATTATTTAGATATTGCACACGTTTCTGTGGAAGGGAAGCGAGGAAACACAACAGGGTGTGACGTAAGTGTGACGTATGAAGCGAGGAAACACAACAGGGTGTGACGTAAGTGTGACGTATGAAGCGAGGAAACACAACAGGGTGTGACGTAAGTGTGACGTATGAAGCGAGGAAACACAACAGGGTGTGACGTAAGTGTGACGTATAGACCACCCAGTACAGGAGGCTAGATCCCCAGTCTCCAATACGGCCGCACAGACGCGAGCGTAACAAATTGACCTATTCAAGATGGCGATTTGGCGATTCAATTTTATTTATTGTGCTTGACATTATGTTTTAAATGCGATTTAGTATTTTTCTGGGTTGTTTTGATATGGTTTAGCTTGTGCAGCATTGGAATGCACAAATAGAAACAATAATAAGTTATTGCATAAGGGAATTTAGTAATCATTTGGTGTTCGTGGCTAATATGCTCACCTGTCAACCTGACAGCCATCTTGGGCTATAAATCGCCACAACCTTTAACATAGAAACTGACTTATTCAAGATGGCTTCTAATGGTCACGCTAGTGGACCAATGACAATATGTACGTGATGTTCCGTAATGCGAGTGAAATGAGGATGGATGAATCGAACTCACCACAAAGTTTTTCCTCTGGCCCTTGACGTGGCCATGTTATCTTTATCTAGAGTACCCTACTTATTTGTATTTATTCTTTTCAAAGCCAACTTATGTTTAGTTATATACGAGTAAACATCACAGATACGTATTATTTGTTATTAAAAATCACAACAACTCATTTACCCGGAAACGTATAATAATAAAATCTCAAACGAAAAAAAGCGAAAGCGAAAGGAGGCGAAATCTCCGAAAGATCGCAAATAATTTTAAAGTAAGTAACCCAAGTTATTGTTCAGTAAATGATATCACCGACAGTGTTGGCTCAAGCGTAAAGCGTGAGGCTGTGGTTCGGGAGGACTCGGGTTCGAATTCCGCCGCCAGCAATCTTGAATGAGAGTTTTTTCGAGGGTTTCTTCAGAAGGGAGTGAGTCTTCTTAAACTTTCCTCGGACATTCCTTAAAAGTTTTCGAAATGGACTTTATTCTTTTAACCCGCTACTACACGTTTAGGGTTCCATTTTTTTTGGATCCTCTTCTTTTCACTCAATTTTCTCTTTTTTTATACGCAATATTTAATAAATGCTTTAAATTTAAAATTTGATTGAATGCTGATTTTGTGCGCTTTCAAATTTCTCAGTCAATTTTAGTTGCATCTATTTGTGATTTTATATTGTTGTGTAAACATTTATTATGAAGGTATATATCATAGCACTTTTTCATTATTTGAATACAGTAAATAAACAAAAAATAAATTCGATTTTCTAGAATTTAAAATCTGTCTAAAACAACCAAATAACTACGCATTTTCTGATTGATCTATGATACAAATTTATGATCCGATATGATAGGGGCGTACAGATGTCGTTCCATCAAGAATTCCAAGTTGTTTTAAGGTGTAATGATTTATAGCTGCAGGACAGGGAACGCGCCGAACATCAAATCACGTCGGATTTGTAAAAATGAAACAAAAATGAAACACGTAAAGCAAATTACCAGGATTGCAAATTAGTTTCGCTTCCAAGTACATGATAATTATTTTCTTAGCACATAGGAAGATACCTGTGTATGAATCGAGACAACCATTGAACCCCCCCCCCCCCCCCGCTACTATATATATTTGACAACACCTGTGCTCCGTGCGACTCCCCGACCAGACGTTTGGTAATAGCTACATTTGCCAAGAAACCTCGCTTACGTTGTCTCCGGCTTTGCGCAACCGTCTGTTTTCAGATGGGCTGTCACTTTGAGGCACCTGTTACTGTTGGTCAGATTAACTTCACATTAGTTTCAGGCTTTTCAAACTAAAGTACGTTATCAGCTGAGCGTTCTCCGCTGATCAAGAAGTATGTTAGCAGATATTAGTTAATATTTTATAATTATCTAATGCACATCTCACCATTATAAGCTCAAGGACGATGCAATAATATAATCATTTATATTTTATAATTTTTGTGGGAAGCCTGACCAGGGTGCAATTCATTCAGGGTACTTTTCAGACGTTGCATTTCGTTAGAAATCATATTTAGGTCTAGGAACTCCCCTTAACGACTGAGGAAAAACTCGGAAAATACTTGAGTTAGGATTATCGGTCTCGACGGGATTCGAACCCGGGACCTCCCGATGAGACACCTGAGGTGGAGCATACAATTATTGTACCTGGGCAGGTTTCCCAAGAGAAAATTAATATCGTATTTATATTGTCTTATTATATCATGTTTTATATTTATATCTACAGTCTCAAATTATGTTCGGTCAATTTTTTTTTGTTGCTGCAAAAAATAATGTTTCCCTAAATACGCAAGTTCCTTATAATATACCCCACAGTCACACACAACAAATACGAATTTGGTCGGTGCCAACTACCGTCTCCGCTTTGGCCACCGTCCGACGTTTCGTTACTTGACGTCAGAGTTTACTGATGTGTTTGTTGGTTGGTGGGGGCGGAGGTTCTAAGACACGTCGTTGTTGTTGTTATTATTACAAAGCTCCTTGGAACTTGGAAGTAGATTCAAATCAGGACAGTGCGCAGGCGTCAATATACAGACAATACTCCCACATGTATTGTGTGGCGAAATGATTTTTTTTTAGGATGCACGCTGGTAGGGTATACACATCAGATTTAACAGGTGTGACCCTCTTCAGGTGACTAACTAGGTATATTGCGGATAGGACAATTGTGAAGGGATGTCCGAGGGCTGAGGAAAACCTCGGAAAAAACCTTCAGTCAGGATTGCCGCGGTCTCGACGGGATTTGAACCCGGGACCTCCCGAATCAGAGTCGAGCGCCCGGGCCAACACTGTCGGCGATTGTGAACTCGGGGAGATCGAGGGGTATATTAGGTTTAAGGGCGTGTCAACCGTTAGGCCATCATATTGTGCCTCTTGTGATAATGTAGTTTATTAGTTAGTTTATAACTTTTTTCCAAAGGGGGTGTAAGGGGTGACGCGGGGGGATTAGGGGTGAACAGGCCTGTGCTGGTCAGAACCAGCCACAAGCAAGGGAAGGGCATGGGAGTAAGTGGTCGGGAGCAAGGGGTTGGCGAGGGGTAATCTACTACAAAGATGGACTAAGCAGTGGCGGGTCCAGGGGGGCGGTAGGGGCGATCGCCCTTCCTTGATTCTTAAAAATACATTTTATTCTATAATGTTTATAACAATACTGCAAGGTGATGATAACATACCAGACTGTATGGTAAATCTAATAAATTTATTGAAATATACCCTTTCTAAAGCCATTTAAACACGATTTTGACCAAGCTTCCTTTTAAAAAAATCACTGTGGGGCGTTACGTTACGCCAACTCGATCGCCATCTCCTTACATAGGTCCTTGATTCTCCCCTGGGACTAAGATAACAAGGCACAGGTGTCGTTAACCCCAGACCAAGACGAATTACCAGAGCTCGTCTTTAACTTCTCTCCCTGACTTGCAGGTTAACCATGAGAAGGTAGCGAGTTAGTTGTAAACAAAGCAATGAGTCTAAATTCATCACACACACCACACACCCTTAGAAATGTTTTGATGCTAATTTGTGAATAATGAGGCCGAAGTTTTGCTGTCGTAACGAAGGTCGGTTGGACTGGTTGGTTAAATTATAACTACGCAAACAAAACCGGGATCTCGCCCTTGTATACGCCACTGGGTTGAGGTCTTAATAAATATGAACAGGTATATGTTGTATGAACCTTGCATTTAAACGTTAACACTGTCTATGTAAATATATAAGAATTAACAAACAGCTGACTACCGCGTCCTTCAATCAATATCCGCACACGCGCGGTACTCTGTCCTTGCCAGTGCAAGCGAGCCGCCGTCGTACACTCCTAGCCGTTCCTGTGCGCCTGATACGGAGGAAGTCCTTTTCGGATCGCTCCGCAGGCACCATACACGCACGTGCGCGCGCGCTCGCCCGTCCTACGTGTTTCACAACCATATCCGGTCTGCCAGTTGGGAATTCTCAACGCGGTTGTCATTCCCATTCCCAGACACTCATATGGAAGCGTCTCTTTTCATCCCAACGCCCCCGAAATTTATCGCCATCCCATTTATCACTAATTGCCGAAAAAGGTTTCATCCATTTATTTCCTCTTCCATTTGGAATCTAAATTCCAATTTCCCTCATACCATTTTCCATAAATTTCGATGCTATTTGTTATTTTCAATGACATTAAAATAACAATTTGGGTAACGTCCAATTATTCATATTATTTAAATAAAATAAAAAATAACAATAAAGATCAATACTAATTTAGCTTTCATCTGGATTTACAATTTGTAATCACACTTTGTGATCCTGCAGCTATGTTTTCCTTTGAGGCACCATTCAGGAAAGTCTAAATAAATAAAAGCACTTGTCACAATGCGATGAAGTTCGAATACAAACAATGGATGTTTCAATGATCACGTGACGCATTTCTTCCAGGTGGCTGGGAAGAGGGAGCCAGAACAGGAAATGGAAACCAGGAATGGATCAAGGCGATCATAGGGGAGAGGTTTCCCGGATTACCCGTTGTACGAAGATGTCCTCAGGGACGGGATCATTCTATGCAACCTGATGAACGTGCTTCAACTAGGGATCTTTTGCATCGGGAGGAAAATTACAAATATGATGGAAGCCTCAGTCAGTAATTGTAGTGCTATTGATCCAATCTTTGGACTCCTTGTAAGTGGGATCCCATCACATGGCAACGACTGATGCGAAGAAAAAACATTTTTTTGTCAGAGCTTAAAACACTTTCGTTCACAACTCGTCCAGTCAGGGTAGAAGCATCTCATCACATTTCCCCCAAACACATTTCGTCGATCATACTTCTGTTCTGTTAAATACATTTCGATTTTTTGATCAACTTTTTCTCCCTCCGACTTCTTTGGCATCAACCCGTTCAACTCTGTATGTCAACCTCATTTTAGGCATTCTTCCGTGTGCCCAACTCCAAGCATAATATGCATTGTCGTCGGCATCTCGTTTTCCAGTGGTTTTTTGGGTTAGAGCGCTGTTTCCCAATCGGGCGTCCTGGGGTTTCGACTTCTTACTGGCTAAGACTGTCTTCTGGTATAAGTCCATCAATTCTTGGCTTAGGAATGTGTAAACGGTGACTTTGGTGCCGTCCTAGCAACGAGGAACATACTAAATTCAAATTGGTTCGTAATAAACCTTGTAGATTCTGTTGCCGCCCGCGGGTTGAAATCGTGCCCATCTCGTTTCGTCGGTGTTTCTTATTTAAAATACCAGGCTACAGTTGGCCCATTTTTTCGGTGTGATGGTCGGTTCGACACTTTTTGGTTAAATTTGCTCCCAGCCACACCCAAGTAATGTTTTAAAGGAAGGGTGGCTTTTTTCGACTCTCATCAGTCTTTTATTTTATCCGCTTTCTGCTACGAATGCAATAATCAAACAACGATTTTTGCTGTAACCTCAAAGGTCACCCACTCATTGGCTATTATAGTCAAAGAGAAGCTAATTTAAGAACCCAAGTATGGACAATAACCATCTGTACTGTCAAGTGCTATCTAAAAGCTCACTTAGTTTTGTGTATATAGTCAGATGTAATAGAAGTGCACATGTGCGCATAATGGAGTTTATTGTGTTTGGATTTAATTGATCGTGTTTATTGGTTCACGCCTATGCTGTTGGTGTCCTTCCATAGGGGAATCGAGTAGGGTGCAACCATGCTACCTGATGCTACAGTCAAGGGACATGGTAAACGATAGCGGGGCAGTGGGGGGAGGGGGTTTCATAAAATTGTTTTCCCTTGTACTCAGTCCACAGACAAAGGTGTGTTGAAACAATAAAAAAATCAAAGCTTAAAATTAAGTGGTGCACCTAGAACTTTCATTTTCTTAGAAATCCAAAATTAGCATATAATGGCCAAAATGGAGCTTTTGTCCCGTCCAAAAATATTTTCTTTTTTTTCAAGTTCGTCTTTCATCCACCAACTTTAAGCCCTTTTTTGTTGCTTTAAAAAATCGGGAAGAGTGCTCTAGAAGCCCGGGAGAAAATCTGAAAAGATAAAATAATGAACCTGAAGAATGCAGTTGATGTTGTTTGTAATTAGCGGCCAAGGCCAACTCTGTTGTTTGTAATTAGCGGCCAAGGCCAACTCTACAAATGAAAGATAGAAGTATAATGTTTAATCCAGCTGAACTCGGGCTAGTGTATCCCCTATTTATCTAGCACGGGTAGAATCTGATTCTGGAGATCGTTGGTTCGATACCCACTACCGGCAATCCTGCCTGAAAGTATTTACAATGTTTTCTTTAGTCGATAATGCAAATATGCTAGGACAAGAAGAAGATATTTTACGACCTGGTCATTATTGAATAATAGAGTAATTAATACAACATTTAAATGTGGGGAGAGGTTGTGTATTCGATTCTTGTTGTGTCAATAATGACTGACTGGCTAATAATGGGGTTTCCTGAAGTTTGCCTGAATCATTGGTGAATCATGGAATGCACCCTTAAAACAACCCTTGAACATTGTACGTATATAGTATACATGGGGGGGGGGGGCTCTAAGCCGCACCGAAGCCGCCCTGTATTGAAATGAGAAACCCGACAACAAAACCCGATATGTATGATAGAGGTAGTTCATGTATTACACGCGAGTCTTTAGTTCGAAACCCGATCATCAGTATGTTGTATATAAGTCAGTTAGCTTCTGTCAAAGTCCATCCTGGCTTTGAATCATCTAAAATACCATACTCGACATTCTCAAGCGTAAAGTGCAAGACTCTAATTTAGGAGGGCAACGATTCGAATCCCACCACCGGAAACCCTGACTAAGAGTGTTTTAATAGTCATAGGAGATTCCTTTCACAACTGTCCTAACTTTAAAAATACCTAGCAAGACACCTGAAGGCATGCATTGCACCCTGGGCAGGTTTCTCACGAAAAGATATTGTTCATTTCAACAATTTAATATCCTTTCTTCGGTCGTGAACGATAAATATTATTTATTTACGATTTACAAATTGTTTTACAGTTGCAAATATTTGTTTATGAGGTGCTTGACCCCACGCAATCGATCCCACACAGTTCAGGCTTGCAACGAAATAAAATAACAAAACGCGTGACAGATGGGAAACTTGAATATTATTGGATGTTGGAATTGAATGGGAGATTCCAGTATGGTGTGAGAGAAACGGTCTGAATTTCATGTGTGTGAATAGCCAGGAGCTTATATTGGCTTTTCCCTCTCGGAGGCAGGGAAGGGAAGGGGGGGGGGGGGTTCTTTCATTATATTCAAAACACGTATCTAAAATATATAGTTAGAAAGTCCCATAACAAAAACGTTCTAGATATAAATGTTCAACATAAATCAGCAATATATCTGTCTCAAAATTTAAAAATTGTAAATATGTTCACCCCCCCCCTCCCCTCCCCCCAACATACGCGTTCTATATTTACATCAAAATTGCTTTGTTTATTTTGAAATGAATAGTTGTAAATAAATTATAACATACACAAATTATTTTTATATAGTGGAACCTTTGTTGGAACAATGTTATTATTACTTCGCTGTAATATTGTTGGTGGAGGCACTGAAGGTGAAGGGATGCGTAAAGTTTTACAGTACAACCTGTACAAGTTATTTTTTAAAATGTTTATTTGGAATAGTAGTGCCTCAACCGTAAGGTCATAATGACTCAGTGAGTGACTTAGCCTATAAGGACATAGGGAGGAAAATCCCATCCAGGTCAGAACCAGCCACGGGTAGGGGGAGGAAAGGGGGAGGGGGTGTCGTTGTCGTCATCGTCTTTGTCATTGTTTGTGTTGTCATGGTTGTCGTCGTCGGGGAGGCCGTCAAGGGAAGGGGAAAGGGTCCCCGACGAAGACCGCGCCAGAGCTCGCCTCTAGTTTCGGGGAGGCATATTCTCCTTACTAGATAATATTTGCGAGATGGACATAATCTCTTTCCACGTCTTGTACGATTAGCAGAGCCATGCTTTGGGCCAAATTCTTCCCCGGGCCCAGACGGGGTTTCATTCATTAAAAGGTGAAAATGGATCTATTTTTTTTTCTATGAAATGACCCTGACCAAAACCGGGTTTTGAACCTGGGACATTGGGGACATTGTGTGGCTCGTTAGTCTTGTGGTTAGCCTACCTGCTTTCAATGTAGAAGGTCCAGGGTTCGATTCTCGTTAAGGCAGAATTTTTTTAACTTCTGATTTGGACTTAAATACATCAGTTCTTGTCTTAGGAATTTGTAAACGGTGACTTTGGAGCCGTCCTAGCAATGAGGCACATAATAATTAAGTTTAAAGTTGTTCTGAATCGGCCTTGTTGATTCTGGCGTTGATCCGCGGGTGTTCGCACTGTTCATACCACCGATTGCTATATTTATATTTCCTATTAAAAATATCGATCTTTGGTTGGTTATTCACTCGTCGATTGCGTCGGGGCCTACAGGGTTAGCTTGGTCACTTTGGTTTAATGTCCCCCATTGAAAATCAAAATGTTGTGTGACTGAGTGGGTTGACTCTAAATACGATTTATTTATTTATTGGAGCAATCAATGAATATACACATGCTCAAGCTATATGTGAACCCGTTTCTGGTCAATTGATGATAACATGATATTAATACTAGGAAGCTTCGCAAACGCTTTTTCAAGCGCGTTGTTGGATGAGCGTAATTGGTGCATTGAGCTACCATGTGTTATGCGGATTTTCTGTTGTTCTGTTCAACAATTATAACTTAGTCGCAGATTTTTTTTTAAATTAAATTAAATGAAATAAAAAATTAACTTTTTTTTTTTTTGTTAATCGAAATTTTGTATAAATTAAAAAATTGTAAAATTGCGATTTTCATAAGAAATAATTATTCGATTGCGCTCAAATTTAACGCGAATATATTAATTCATGAAATAAAGGTTCTGTGACAAAATTATTACAATAGGTTAAAGCATGTAGGTGTTATAAGTCAAAGAATTGTTTACAAAAATTTTAAAAGACGTAAAATTTCGATTTTCATGAGAAATAATTAAATTTCACACGAATATTTTAATTCATAAAACTAAGGTTCTGTGAAAAAATCATAAAAATCGGATATAGCATGTAGGTGTTATAATTGGAAGACATTTTTTTAAAAATCGAAAAAATCGTAAAATTGCGATTTTCACGAGAAATAATTTTCCGATTGCGCTCAAAAACGTGGCAGTTCTAAGTTTAGAGATTTCGAAGGCCTCCATAAAATTTCATCGCAATTGGAGTATTGATTTTAGCCGGAATCGTGTTAACAAAACACACAAAAATACAAACAGAAAAAAAGAAGAAAAAAACATTTCGGATTTTTTTTCTCCAGTGTGGTGAAATGGAATCTTCGCTTCGCTCGCTACGCTCATCCAATTACCGGATGTGGTTAGCGTCACATCCTGTCATGACAAACAGAGAGAGCAGTGCACGCGAGATGATCCGGAGGTCGCTGGTTCTATTCCAGACGCCGACAATCCAGGCTGGAGGATTTAAAGGTGGTGATGAAACTGGTTGGAGGACCATGACATAAAGCAATGAATGAACTGTAGAAATAGGCCTGGTACATCTAGCATCGAACCAGTGACCTCCCAGATTAGAGTATTTCTGTATTACGTTAGAAACGAGCCACATGTATTGGAAACCTTCTCAATGTTATTCTTTTAGTTTTCTACCTGAGGACTAACAAAATAAAAAATGTGATAAGTTGTTACGGACGTTACTACTGAATATGACAATATTTAGTTCTGAAAGCATGGACGCTTTCAAAGAGGTATGGTTCTCACCTCTTAGTTCACGGACTAGCTCTATGGTTTTTTGGTGCTCTTCTGGATGAGATAGGGTGACGCAAACATATTGTGACTTTCAGATTGAAATCAAGTGAATTGACAGAACAACACAATTTACTTCACAAAGTAAATGGATACGATTGATTCGAAGCAGGTTCAAACGACATGAGCTTTATCATGCACTTAAAAATTGGAACGTATCCAAAATGCTTCAAAGTGCAGTTCGTGTTCTTATAGCCTGAAACAACTATTTTGTGGTATGACTGACGACACTTTTTGAGAAGATAAACATGTTGAGGTTTCAAAGCTGAGAATAGATGAAGGAATAACAGACATAAGGAAATCAGGGGAGGGATAAAGTTTGACAGTACCAGTACCAGAGCTACTGTGTGTGTGGGTGTGTAATGGAAATGGAGCTTCCCGTAATGCGAAAAACTTGTAGAGATGACGACCGTAGATCTCAGTGAACACACAATACTCAAGATAAGTATCCTCATCATGCTTTTAGGCAATCTATGTGCAGCTTTGTGTTCTTTTTGAGGAGATGCACATTTGATACTTGTAGATGTAGACCTGCCAAGTCAATGAACTTGTGTGTGGGGCCATCAAAGTCCAACTCGCAACCTTCTCGTGGTTTGGGTTTGGCCCGTGAGTAGGGGAGTTTCGCTCCCTGAAACTAATGGTGAGCTCTGGGTCGTCGTCGGGGAACTTCGCCCTTCCCTTTGACTACCTCCCCGACGACGACGACAATGACAACACGCACGGATGATGACAAAGACGAAGACGACCACGACGTGGGGGAACCCCTGCCCTCATACGCTAGTGGCTGGTTCTGACCAGCACAGGCCTGCCCACCCCTTGTCCCCCGCGTCGCCCCTTACGTCCCGCCCTAGGATAGAAGTAGGCCTATACATGGTGGTAACTCACACTTATAAATTGTTTTTATCTTGGAAGCGCGAATAATCTTAGCTGTTAAAGCGCCCTAAAACTACTAAAACTTCTAGTAAGTAATATAATGAACTTGTGGTTGATGGGTAACATAAAAACGTAACATACATTATTCCGTGGAAGACTGTTGAAAAACAAATCTTAATGTTATGTAATTTGTCCATAAGATGTGAGGTCTAGGTCCGGGCTTATCCATACCTCCCGTGGTCTAGATTCAGGATTGTCCATTCCTCCCGTGGTCTAGATCCAGGATTGTCCATTCCTCCCGTGGTCTAGATCCAGGATTGTCCATGCCTCCCGGTTAATAGGTTTGGGATTATCCATGCCTCCCGTGGGCTAGATCCAGGATTGTCCGTGCCTCCCGTGGGCTAGATCCAGGATTGTCCATTCCTTTCGTGGTCTAGGTCCAGGATTGTCCATGCCTCCCGTGGGTTCGGTCCAGGATTGTCCATACCTCCCGTGGTCTGGGTCAAGGCTTGTCCATACCTCCCGTGGTCTAGGTCCGGATTGTCCATGCCTCCCGTGGTCTAGATCCAGGATTGTCCATTCCTCCCGTGGTCTAGATCCAGGATTGTCTATGCCTCCCGTGGTCTAGATCCAGGATAGTCCTTCCTCTCGTTGTCTAGGTCTAGGATTGTCCATTTCTCCCGTGGTCTAGATCCAGGATTGTCCATTCCTCCCGTGGTCTAGATCCAGGATTGTCCATTCCTCCCGGGGTCTAGATCCAGGATTGTCCATGCCTCCCGTGGTCTAGATCCAGGATTGTCCATGCCTCCCGGTTAATAGGTTTGGGATTATCCATTCCTCCAGTGGGATAGGTCCGGGATAATACATTCCTCCAGTGGTTCGGGATCGTCCACATGTCGTGGCCTGGCCTAGGTCATGGCTTATCCGTAACTCATTGAAGTCTATGCACTGTAACATTCCGTGGGTCTGGGTGTGAGATGCGCGGGTAACTAACTCATTCCAATGATCCAGTGCTGGGCGGCTAGGACTCATGTCTCCTGATTGGTCACCCATCCTCCCGGGCCCAAACGCTCGATGCTGCTTCCCTTTCCTCGCTCGGACTGGGCACCCACATATTTTAAAGATTTCATAACTTATTCTTGCCTCAGGTAAACCCTGACCCTGACTGTGACAACAGTACGAAAGTTATAATGGCTTAAATTTGCAAACAAATTGTGGCAACTATTGTTTTATAATAGGCTTTATTAATCGGTTTACGTTTTAATACTTTATTTATTTTACTTTATTTTACTTATCTTTATTTATATGTATAGGCTAGATATTTGCTTTATTTTATTACTTATTTACACTTTAACTTCTGTGTGATTTGATGCCTAGCAGTCCCAATATATCATATTTATCAATAAATTCGCTTTTCACGCTATAGTTTGGGGTTCTATCCCTATCAGAACTTATTTTTTTCACATATTGAAACTCATATAATATTATTGCCGCGTGCGTTTCGTAGGAGAATTATTTTTTAAATTTTAATCAGGAACGCCATTAAGTTTTGCGCGACAGTGAACTTTTAATTTCAGCAATCCACATAAATTATATTTTATTTTACTACTCCAGTGGAAGCACCGGAATTGAAATGTTATGTAATACTCGGTAACAAACAATTTGAATGACCTTAGATGGTTGGATAAACCTCGAACTTGTAAAAAAAAGACCTTGAGCTACGTAAAAATTCCATTGTTCAATCCTCCATGAACAGCGACAATATCGCAGGAAACCACTGGCAAAAACCCATTCAATGCTAACACTCCAGCAAGATTCATGTACTCCACAAAGGTAGAAGAGAATAGAATCTTTATTGCCATATTTGATTGCAATTCATACACATTTTGACATATCGCTGCTGTATTACACTAAACACAATTTTGTAAAAATAGGAATATATTACAATACCTGTAGTAAATACTGATAACCTAATCAAAATGGAGCTAGAATTAATAGAACCATAACGTAGTCATAGAGAATACTTCTATATTAACTTAGGCAGTCTCCATTAATCTTTTTAGCCCTTGAGTATTACCCCCCTGTTCTCACTACACCTTTTGAGATAGTGAATCCGGATTGTGAAACCTGGTACCAAGAATGATTCCGGATTGTGAAACCTGGTACCAAGAATTATAAATCAATATTGTGCCTGGTAGATTAGTTATTTGATAAAGTAATACATATTTCAATAGAACGAAAATGAAGTATATAGCCACGGACGGAAAACGTCGACGGTGTGGCAGTGGCGACTATAAAATGTAATTAAAAATTGTCTGGACCGGCACCTCCACCAATAAAGTATGTAAATCCAAGACTAGCACCCCACCATCTTAACTCCCCACAATATTTTTTTAAACCCGAAAATCAAGTACCATTTTTGACAATCGGGTCGGTCCACAAATACCCGACACGAATCGAAATTTCGGGTATCCGCACACCAGTAATAAATATTAAATTAGGTAGGTGTCAATTCATAACTTGTAGCTCCATTAAATTAATTCGTATGCCACTTGATTACAAACATTATGCTTATTTACTACAATTCAAAAATTCAAAAAGTCCGACCCAACCGGGATTCGAACCACGGGTCTCCCGCATTCGCAATCCCGGTTGGGGCGGACTTTTTTAATTTTTTTCATTTCTGAATTGTAGTAAATAATCTAGGGCGACGGTCGTTCGCCGGCAGCCAAGCGCACGCGACTGCTAGTAGGCGACGATAACTCGGCCCTGTTTACAGCTACCCAAGTTGGGGGGTTTTCAGCTATTTACACACGCCGTCCCGAAAGATTTACAATCTTGAAACTCGGTATATGACCTGATATGTGGTCCATGACATACAAAAAAAAAAAAGACCGATCCGATAACCCGTTCTGTGTTAAAAAAGTGCGTAAAAATCGATGAAAATCTTTCGGCTGGCTGGTTGGTTGGATGAGGGGGGGGGGGGGGGGGGGGGGGGATTCTGCCATAGAGGAATAAGAGCCTACAGAGAAAACGGTACATCTTAGAACTATGAAACTTGGACCACACTTAGATGTACCTCAGACTCACAAACTTCCGCCGAGAGACAAGCAATATTTCCACCCCCATCCCCCCTAAATAATCCCCTAAAATAAAAATAATTCATAGCTCTAACCCAAAATTGAATTTTTATTCAAATTAGTTATTAAAATTGTGTTCTTAAGTGTTTTAATCCAATCGGCCTATTCTCATTATATAAACCACATTTTGTCAACCCCCATCCCTAATAGTTGATATTATTTTTATCTTGATTTCCAGCTTTCACCACAAAGGCATCTTATGAGTTATCATAATGAAATTTGACATGATGGTACATAATAATATAAAAAGTAATCCGGCGAGAGGCAAGCGATATTCCACCCTCAACACCCCCTAAAATTGAAATAATTCATAGCTCTAATCTAAAATTGATGTTTTATTCAAATTAGTTGTTCAAATTATGTTTTAATGTGTTTTAAACCCAATCGGCCTATTCTCATTTCCAACCACACATTTTTTTCACCCCCATCCCTTATAGTTTATATATTATTTTTACCTTGATTTCCAGCATTCACCAAGAAGGCACCTAATGAGTTATCAGTTATCAGCATGAAATTTGTCATGATGGTTCATACTAATATGAAAAATAATTCGCCGAGAGGCAAGCGATATTCCACCCCCAAAACCCTCTACATCAATCCCCTAAAATTTGAATAATTCATAGCTCTAAACCCAAAATTGAATTTTTTTTCAAATCAGTAAATTATGTTTTAAATGTGTTTTAATCCAATCGGCCTATTCTCATTTCCTAAACCACATTTTGTCAACCCCCATCCCTAATAGTTTATATTATTTTTACCTTGATTTCCAGCATTCACCATGAAGGCACCTAATGAGTTATCATCATGAAATTTGACATGATGGTACATAATAATATGAAAAATAATCCGCCGAGAGGCAAGCGATATTCCACCCCCAACACCCCCTAAAATTGGAATAATTCATAGCTCTAATCTAAAATTGATGTTTTATTCAAATTAGTTATTAAAATTATGTTTTAATGTGTTTTAACCCAATCGGCCTATTCTCATTTCCTAAACCCCATTTTTTCAACCCCCATCCCTTATAGTTTATATTATTTTTACCTTGATTTCCAGCATTCACCATGAAGGCACCTAATGAGTTATCAGCATGAAATTTAGCATGATGGTACATACTAATATGAAAAATAATTCGCCGAGAGGCAAGCGATATTCCACCCCCAACACCCCCCTAAATCATCCCCTAAAATTGGAATAATTCATAGCTCTAATCTAAAATTGATATTTTATTCAAATTAGTTATTAAAATTATGTTTTAATGTGTTTTAACCCAACTCGGGCCTATTCCCCATTTCCTAAACCACATTTTTTCACACCCCCATCCCTAATAGTTTATGTTATTTTTACCTTGATTTCCAGCATTCACCATGAAGGCACCGAATGATTTATCAGCATGAAATTTGGCATGGTGTTACATAATAATATGAAACACAATAATCCGCCAGGTGGCAAGCGATATTTTATCCCCACTGTTCCCTACCATTCGTTACTTTGGGGAAAACGTTATGTTGTATTTAATACAATTTTAATATTTCAATTGCTGATTAAATTTATGCGTCAATGTGTTATATTCCGGTCAACAAATCATTCACACAAACACCCAAGACGACTTTAACCATAGGACATTAATTAATACAAACATTGTATATTGTTACAGATTGTAAACAAAAACAAAAGATGGTAGCTTTTGTTTCTAGACAATCTGTTTTAAAAGGCACTGCATCCACCTTTACACGTATTTCACGTATTTCACGCCTTGATATGATACAAACAACAAAAAGATGTGATATCCCCCCAAAATACAAAAATTTGTAAAAAAAAACGGCAGCCAAGCTCTCCTTCCAAAGTCTTCGGCTGTGAATGCTGTGAGATATAGAAGTTGAGCCAAGCATTTCATTCTTTCTCCCTAGTTTCGCATTGAAAAGAAGTAAGATCATTTCGCCTGTTGACGAGCGCCAAGCCAACCATTTTCGTGGTAAAAAAAGTAAAAATTTTAAACCCAAAATCATAAAAAAAATACTTGGCCATTGACTTTTTAGAGTCCTCGTACCAAAATCAATAGCCAAGTAATTTTTTATGATTTTGAGTTTAAAATTTTTACTTTTTTTACCACGAAAATGGTTGGCTTGGCGCTCGTCAACAGGCGAAATGATCTTACTTCTTAAGTTCTTTTCAATGCGAAACTAGGGAGAAAGAATGAAATGCTTGGCTCAACTTCTATATCTCCATAGCATTCACAGCCGAAGACTTTGGAAGGAGAGCTTGGCTGTCGTTTTTTTACAAATTTTTGTATTTTGAGGGTAATCAATTACACCTACGGGAGTGTTTCCCGACTAACCAAATCGAGAAATTATTACTTATAAAATACACAACATGTGTAAGCAAGTTAATAAATTTATAATAACTTGTTCCAAATATTAATTCTTACGCCACGTAATAAGTACTAACTAGTAGATTTTATTACAATAACCAGGACTAAGGAACAACCAAGAACTAAGGGACACTTCTATTTGGCTCCTGCCACGCAAAAAGGTAAAATCTAGGGGTTAGTTTGTAAAAATAAAAAATACAAAAACCGCGTAGGGTATAAAAGCCAAAAGTCTTTGGAATCTTGAAATAAAAAGGTAATAACCTAATCACGAAACATTTCCCTTCTCTAAAACACATGGAACCATTTAAAAGAAGTCTATTTTTTGGATGAGCGTAGCGAGCGAAGCGAAGATTCCATTTCACTACACTGGAGAAAAAAATCCGGAATGTTTTTTTTTTTTTTTCTTCTTTCTGTATTTTTGGCTGTTTGTTAACACGATTCCGGCTAAACCAATACTCCAATTGCGATGAAATTTTATGGGGGCCTTCGAAATCTCTGAACTTAGAACTGCCACGTTTTTGAGCGCAATCGAAAAATTATTTCTAATGAAAATCGCAAATTTACGATTTTTTTCGATTTTTAAAAAAGTTCTTCGACTTATAACATCTACATGCTTAATCCGATTTTAATGATTTTTTTTACAGAACCTTAATTTTATGAATTAAGATATTCGTGTGAAATTTGAGAACAATCGAAAAATTATTTCTCATGAAAATCGAAATTTTACGGGTTTTTTCTTTTTTTTAACAATTCTTTCACTTATAACACCTACATGCTTTATCCTATTGTAATGATTTTTTTTACAGAACCTTAATTTTATGAATTATTATTCGTGTAAAATTTGAGCGCAATCGAATAATTATTTGTTATGAAAATAGCAATTTTACGATTTTTTTCTTTTTTTAAAATTACAATTAAGAAAAAATAAAAGAATAAAGTTAATTTTTATTTAATTTAATTTAATTTTTAAAAAAATCGACTTAGTAATAATTTTTTCACAAAACAACAGAAAATCTGCATAACACATGGCAGGTCAATGCACCAATTACGCTCATCCAACAACGCGGCGGGACTTAAGCGTTTTCCTAGTATTTTTACATTACAAACGTTCAAAAAAGGTCAAAAAGGAGGTCAAATTGGCGTTGAGAGGTGAAGGGTTTTGCCATTACTGGCTGCCAGAAGCATTAATTCAATGGAACCATATTATCAAACTGTGACGAGCACACTGTGGGTTGACTCCAACGCCGCGGACCCCCTCGAAATGAGCAGCTACTCTCCGTGTATATATAGTAACAATCGCTCTGAAAACTAGTAAAGAGACTTTAGTATCAAGACTGCACCGCATTTTAGCAATTTATCCAAGACTCTGAGAAGAAAATGGTGCTTGAACTTTCGTATGGAAATGTATTTCTCCATAATGTTATATATTTTAAAATATATTTTAATCATTATTTATTATGTCGGTAAGATAGTTCACTTTTAGTGTCGAGGTGAATGTTTTAGCCCATAGAGCGCTCTGTAGAGCACAACCTTGACGATCAATAACAACAGGCAGCGAGCAGAACGTTTGAAATGCATCTCTCTTCAACATGAATAACACATGGTGTGTGTGTGTGTGAAACTAACATGGTTATGTGTTTTGTGGAGTAAAGATGTCTAACTATAGTGCAAAATGTGATACCAGCACAAAAATTTGCAATTATGTACATTTTGTAATGAGAAATTTGAAAATAACTGGCTCCACGATGGGGTCTTATTATTTAACTATTAATTAATTGATTAAAATTAATTATTTAAACATGTGACACGAATTTCAAAGTGTCAATAAATCAGTCATGTTTGGTATTAATTAAGAGCATTTGTCACCAACATTAAGAAAAAAATACATTGGAAAATATATTGAAATATAAATAATATGTTGTAGTTAAATAGGTTGATTTTGCTGATTTTTTAGTTTTTGAACCAAAAGATCAACAGTGTTCACAAAAGAGCTGGTTTCTATAATTATTATATAATTTTTCAATTTTCAATAATTGTAATTACAATATATTCAACACAAATTACAATATGGCGTAAAGATGTCTAACTATGGTACAAAATATGATACCAACTTAAAAATTTAGCAATCTTAAAGCTTTTGTAATGAGAAATTCGAAAATAACTGGCTCCAAGCTGAGTGTTTCGTATTTAACTATTAATTGATTAATTAACATTAATTAGTTAATTTAGTCCTAAAATTTCAAAGTGAAGACAAATTTGTACTGTTTGGTATCAATTTAAAGCATTTTTCACCACCATTAATAAGAAGAAAAAATGCATTGAAAAAATATATTGAAATATATATGTATATTATGTTTAGAGAAACGTGAAAATAGCATTTTCAAGTGTCATTTTATAGCGTTTTGTGGTATCTATTTTTTGGCCACCTTCAAAAACTTGTGTATGAAGATTTTTCATATTATTATTTTGAATTTATGTCATCAAGGTTGAATCAATATCAATGCATAAAAATGTGTATAAAAAAACTACCCCTACTATGGAAAATAAAATAAAATAGGACTGAGCATCTATTCACAAAACGCTATTTTCACGTACCTCTAATTATGTTATAGTTAAATATGTTGATATTGTGATTTTTTAGTTTTTGAACCAAAAGATCAAATTCAAATTAAAATTTCTTCTAACCAATGATAACACAGTGTTCACAAAAGAGCTGGTAACTATAATTAATATCATTTTTCAATTTTCAATAATTATAATTACAATATATTTTACACAAATTAACAAATTTTAAATAATGTTGTGTAACGTAGCAAAATGCGTCATTTGACTTATTACAAAATCTGTATTAATCTTGAAGATTTTTTAATAAGAATTTCGAAAATCACTGGCTCCAGGCTGAGTTTTAAGTAATAAACTATGAATGACAAATTAATTACTTAATTGTGTCCAAAAATTTCGAAGTGAAGATAAATTTGTCATGTTTGGTATCAAAAGAAAGCATTTTGTCACCAACATTAAGAAAAAAAAAAGAAATACTTTAGGTTCAAAAACTAAAAAATCAGCAAATCAATATATTTTTTCAATGTACTTTTTTCTTAATGTTGGTGACTAATGCTTTCATTTGATACCAAACATGACAAATTTATCTTCACTCTGAAATATTTGGACCCAATTAAGTAATTAATTGGATGAGCGAAGCGAAGACTTCAATTTCACTGACCCCCAAAAAATTTAGCTCGGGTGTTTTTTTTTTGTTTGTTTGTTTTTTTTTTTTTTTTTTTTTTTTTTCTGTCTGTTTGTTAACTCTCTACCAGGCAAACGGCATATCCGATCTTGATGAAAATTTGACAGGACCTTCGAAATCTCTGAACTTAGAGGTGTATTGTTTTTGGGTACAATCGATGAAATATTTCTCATGAATATCGTACTTTTACGATTTTTTTCGATTTTTAGTGCGATATTTTCGTGACATTTGGGCCAATTCTGACCAAACGGGTGGGGCTACAACGTTCATATTATACATGGACATTAAGGTTATGGTGATGTAGTACCATTTGAAAGAAAAAAGTTGAAAAAGTTAGCCAGAATCCATAGAAATAAAGCTTTTAATATAAGTTTTTTGAATTTTTTGTGCGATATTTTCGTGCCATTTGGGCCAATTCTGACCAAACTGGTGGGGCTACAACGTTCATATTATACATGGACATTAAGGTTATGGTGATGTAGTACCTTTTGAAAGAAAAAGTTTAAATAGTTAGCCAGAATCCAAAGAAATAAAGCTTTTAATATAAGTTTTTACGGTAAATAATACCAATTGACAGGTAACAATAGAAACTTGACAACAATCACCTACAATGCGTAGGCAGCAAAACAAAGCACTTGCTAAAGTAAAGATATCCCACGCAAACTAAAAATTTTAAAAAGCTCATCCATCAACGCGGCGGGACTTTAGCGTTTTCCTAGTTTAATTAATCAATTCATAGTTAAATACTTAAAACTCAGTCTGGAGCCAGTGATTTTCGAATTAAAAATCTTAAAGATTGATATAAACAAGTCAAATGATGCATTTTGCTACGTCACACAACATGTTTCTGTAACTTTTCAATTTAAGAAAATATGTTAATTTGTGTAAAATATATTGTAATTGTTATTATTAAAATAATTGAAAAATGATATGTTAATTATAGTTACCAGTTTTTTTTGTGAACACTGTGTTTTCATTGGTTGGAAGAAATTATACTCTAAATTTGATCTTTTGATTCAAAAACTAAAAAATCACAAAATCAACATATTTAACTACAACATATATATATTTCAAGAAATTTCTTCAGTGTATTTTTTTCTAATGTTGGTAAAAAATGCTTTTAATTGATACCAAACACTACGAATTTTTCTTCACTTTGAAAATTTAGGACTAAATTAACTAATTAATGTTAGTTAATTGGATGAGCGTAGCGAGCGAAGCGAAGATTCCATTTCACTACACTGGAGAAAAAAATCCGGAATGTTTTTTTTTTTTTTTTTTCTTTTGTACTTTATGTCTGTTTGTCCACACGATTCCGGCTAAACCGATACTCCGATTACGATGAAATTTTATGGAGGCATTCGAAATCTCTGAACTTAGAACTGCCACGTTTTTGAGCGCAATCGGAAAATTTTTTCTCATGAAAATCGCAATTTTACGATTTTTTTCGATTTTTAAAAAATTTCTTCGACTTATAACACCTACATGCTTTATCCGATTTTAATGATTTTTGTACAGAACCTTTATTTTATGAATTAAGATATTCTTGTGAAATTTGAGCGCAATTGAAAAAATATTTATCATAAAAATCGAAATTTTACGGGTTTTTTCTTTTTTTAAACAATTCTTTGACTTATAACACCTACATGCTTTATCCGATTGAAATGATTTTTTCGCAGAACCTTAATTTTATGAATTAATATATTACTGTTAAATTTGAGCGCAATAGAGAAATTATTTCTAATAAAATTTCAATTTACGATTTTTTTTAAACAATTACGATTAATTAAAAAAAATAAAAAAATAAAGTTTATTTTTTATTTTATTGAATTTAATTTAAAAAATTTCAATTTAATAATGATTTTACCACAGAACAACAGAAAATTCGCATAACACATGGCAGCTCAATGCACCAATTACGCTCATCCAACAACGCGGCGGGACTTAAGCGTTTTTCTAGTTAAATCAATTAATAGAAACTAAACACTCAGCTTGGAGCCAGTTATTTTCGAATTTTTTATTACAAAAGTTTTGAGATAACTAAATTTTTTAAGTTGGTATCAATTTTTGTACCATAGTTCGACATCTTTACTCCATATTGTAAATTGTGTTGAATATTTTATAATTACTAATTTTGAAAATTGAAAAATGATACATTATTAGTAACCAGATCTTTTGTGAACACTGTGATATCATTGGTTAGAAGAAATTTTACTTTAACGTTGATCTTTTGGTTCAAAAACTAAAAAATCAGCAAAATCATCAAATTTAACAATATATCTAGGGCGACGGTCGTTCGCCCGCAGCTAAGCTAGGCGATGACTAACTCGACCCTGTTTTCTCCAACCCGAGTAAGGGGGTTTTCAGCTAACTGCACACTCCGCCCCGAAAGATTTACAATCATAAAACTCGGTGTATGACCTGATATGTGGTCCATGACCTACCAAAAAAAAAATCAGCCCGATCCGATAACCCGTTCTGTGTTAAAAAAGTTCGTAAAAATCGACGAAAACCTTCCGGCTGGCTGGTGGGTGGCTAGCTAGCTAGGGATTCTGACAAAAAGGAATAAGAGCCTACAGAGAAAACGGTAGGCCTACATCTTAGAACTATGAAACTTGGACCACACTTAGATGTACCTCAGACTCACATACTTCCGCCGAGAGGCAAGCAATATTCCACCCCCAACACCCCCTAAATCATCCCCTAAAATTGGAATAATTCATAGCTCTAACCTAAAATTGAATTTTTATTCAAATTAGTTATTAAAATTATGTTTTGATGTGTTTTAACCCAACCGGGTTATTCTCATTTCCTAAACCCCATTTTTCAACCCCCATCCCTAATAGTTTATATTAGGCCTACTTTTACCTTGATTTTCAGCATTCTCCATGAAGGCACCTATTGAGTTACCCCAGCATGAAATTTGTCACGATGGTACATAATAACATGAAAAATAATCCGCTGAGAGGCAAGCGATATTTCACCCCCACTGTTCCCTACCACCCTTAACTTTGGGAAAAACGTTAGGTCGTATTTAATACAATTTGAATATTTTAATTGCTGATTAAAATTATGCGTCAATGTGTTATAGTCCGGTCAACAAATCATTCACACAAAAACCCAAGACGACATTAACCATAGGAAATTTAATAAAAACATTGTATATTGCCAACTACAGATTGTAAACAAAAACAAAAGATGGTAGCTTTTGTTTCTAGACAATCTGTTTTAAAGGCACTGTATCCACCTTTACACGTATTTCACGTATTTCACGCCTTGATATGAAACAAACAACAAAAAGATGTGATATCCCCCCCCCCCCAAATACAAAAATTTGTAAAAAAAAAAAAAAAAAAAAAAAACGGCAGCCAAGCTCTCCTTCCAAAGTCTTCGGCTGTGAATGCTGTGAGATATAGAAGTTGAGCCAAGCATTTCATTCTTTCTCCCTAGTTTCGCATTGAAAAGAAGTAAGATTACTTCGTCCGTTGACGAGCGCCAAGCCAATCAATTTCGTAGTAAAAAAAGTAAAAATTTTAAACTCTAAATCATAAAAAAATTACTTGGCCATTGATATTTTAGAGTTCTCGCACCAAATTCAATGACCAAGTAATTTTTTAATTAATTGGATGAGCGTAGCGAGCGAAGCGAAGATTCCATTTCACTACACTGGAGAAAAAAATCCGGAATGTTTTTTTTTCTTTCTGTATTTTTGTCTGTTTGTTAGCACGATTCCGGCAAAACCGATACTCCGATTGCGATGAAATTTCATGGAGGCCTTCGAAATCTCTGAACTTAGAACTGCCACGTTTTTGAGCGCAATCGGGAAATTTTTTCTCATAAAAAACGCAATTTTACGATTTTTTTCGATTTTTAAAAACTTTCTTCGACTTATAACACCTACATGCTTTAACCGATTGTAATGATTTTTTTACAGAACCTTAATTTCATGAATTAAGATATTCGTGCGAAATTTGAGCGTAATCGAAAAATTATTTCTCATGAAAATCGAAATTTTACGGGTTTTTTCTTTTTTAAAACAATTCTTTGACTTATTACACCTACATGCTTTATCCTATTGTAATTATTTTTTCACAGAACCTTAATTTCATAAATTAATATATTCGTGTTAAATTTGAGCGCAATCGAATATTTATTTCTTATGAAAATTGCAATTTTACGATTTTTTTCTTTGTTAAAAATTACGATTAATTAAAAAAATTAAGTTATTTTTTTATTGGATGAGCGTAGCGAACGAAGCGAGCGAAGAGAAGATTCCATTCTACTACACTGGAGAAAAAAATCCGGAGTGTTTTTTTTCTGTTTGTATTTTTGTGTGTCTGTAAACACGATTCCGGCTAAACCGATACTCCAATTGCGATGAAATTTTCTAAAGACCTTTGAAATCTCTGAACTTAGAACTGCATGATTAAAAAAATCAATCGAAAAATTGTTTTTCATGAAAATTGCAATTTTACGATTTTTTCGTTTTTCTTATTTTTTCTGTTTGTATTTTTGTCTGTTTGTTAACACGATTCCCGCTAAATTGATACTCCAATTGCGATGAAATTTTATGGAGACCTTTTAAATCTCTGAACTTAGAACTGCCACGTTTTTGAGCGCAATCGGAAAATTATTTCTCATGAAAATCGCAATTTTACGATTTTTTTCGATTTAAAAAAAAATTTCTTCGACTTATAACACCTACATGCTTTATCCGATTTTAATGATTTTTTCACAGAACCATAATTTTATGAATTAAGATATTCTTGTGAAATTTGAGCACAATCGAAAAATTATTTCTTATGAAAAACGAAATTTTGGTTTTTTCTTTTTTAAAACAATTCTTTGACTTGTAACACCTACATGCTTTATCCAATTGTAATGAATTTTTCACAGAACCTTAATTTTATGAATTAATATATTCGTATGAAATTTGAGGGCAATCGAATAATTATTTCTTTTGAAAATCGCAATTTTACGATTTTTTTCTTTTTAAAAATATGATTAATTAAAAAAATTAAAAATTTTAGTTAATTTTTTATTTAATTTAATTAAATTTTAAAAAATCTTCGACTTAGTAGAGCTAATGATTTTTTCACAGAACAACAGAAAATCCGCGTAACACATGGCAGCTCAATGCACCAATTATGCTCATCCAACAACGCGGCGGGACTTAAGCGTTTTCCTAGTTAATAATTTAATTATTTTTTTAATTTTTTTAACAGGCGAAATGATCTTACTTCTTTTCAATGCGAAACTAGGGAGAAAGAATGAAATGCTTGGCTCAACTTCTATATCTCACAGCATTCACAGCCGAAGACTTTTGAAGGAGAGCTTGGCTGCCGTTTTTTTTTTTTTTTTACAAATTTTTGTATTTGGGGGGGATAAATACCTACAGACACTCCCGGCAACAGTGTACGACTTATAAGATTTTTAAAAATGTCGGGATATTGAACCCCATATACCATAAAACAGCGCCAGGGCAAATACTATCCTACTATGCTATGTCGACAACATTTCATTCGTTACGCCGTAATCTATGTTAGAATAGGCTACACGATAGGAAACTGTCAAATAAAAAACAATATTAGTTAGACGAGTGAGCGCAGCGAACGTAGTCTACAACGCTACTCGATCGGGCCTTGGTCGTGATTAATTCTGTTAAATGTTAAATGTTAAATGTATGTTAAATGTCTGTCTGTCCGGTCCCATACGGCCGAACGGCCAAATAGACTGAGCTGAAATTTTAAACAGACATCCGTGACCAGGCAACTGAGAACTGCTAACAAAATGAGCACAATCCGTTGTGATTTAAACCTGCAAGAAATAAAAAACCGAAAAATACGTTGAAATGTTTAGGAATTATTTTAACGACAATGGTTTTCATTTTGAAATAATATTTTTGTGTTTGTTATTTACCTGGCTGTGAAATGCCGTGTCCAAGGTTAATCGAATGTTGGACGTCAAGGTACCCCCAAATTCCGCTCGTAGATTGAGGAAACCTTGCAATATTTTCACGTATTATGTACTGGCTTTGTTTTCCATAGTATTTTCACAGATGGTGGACTACACTGCTTTATATGCATTTCAAAACATGTTAAACTAGGGAAACGCCAAAGTCGTTGTTAAACGAGTGAGTGAGCCATGTGTTGAGTACCCGGTTACATTACTTTTCTTCCCCCTACATTAGGCCTACCTAACCTACCATAGCCTAGAGAGGCGCATTGGTCTTACAGTTGACGCGCCCGTATACCTACTTAACTTTAAAAAAACATTATTTATACGAATATAAATATCAAACATAAATGCAAATGTTCCCGGGTACTCACCACATGACTCGCTCACTCGTCTAACAACGACTTTGGCGTTTCTCAAGTATAGTTGGCTTAAGCGCCCTTAAGGCCGCTTTACACTGAGAAGTTGAAAAAGTAAAAAGTAAAAAGTGAAAAGAACGAGTAGGAAGAGAAAAAGAAATCCCCTGGTCGGGAAAGATTTTGTAATTCCTAAATTGTATTTAAAAAATTATTAAACATGATTTGAAATGCATATAACGCAGTGTAGTCTATCATCTGTGACAATACTATGGAAAACATAGCCAGTACGAAATACGTGAAAATATTGCAAGGTTTACTCAATCTACGAGCGGAATTTGGGGGTACCTTGACGTCCAACATTCGACAGACCTTGCATGGGCACGGCATTTCACGGCCAGGCGAAAAACAAACAAAAAATATATTTTCAAAATCTAAAACATTGTCGTTAAAATAATTTCTAAACATTGGAAGTCTATTTTTCAGTTTATCATTTCTTGTAGGTTTAAATCGCAATGAATCTTGCTGATTTTGTTAGCAGTTCTCAATAAACTCGTACCGGATGTCTGTTTAAAATTTTAGCGCAATCTGTTCAGCGATTCGGCTGATTTTCAACGTACACACACACACACACACACACACACACACACACACACACACACACACGCACGCACGCAGAAAAACAATTAGGGCCGTTTAAGTCGAATGGAAATCACTACGTTCGCTACGCTCACTCGTTCAATAATTTAAAAAATACAATCCAGAAATTACAAAATCTTTCCCGACCATTGAACCCACGTCTCCCACATTTCGGCTATAAGGGCGCTTTAGCCAACTCGACTAGGGAAGCGCTTAAGTCGTTGTTAGACGAGTGAGAGAGTCATGTGTTGAGTACGCGGGAACATTTGCATTTAAGTTTGATTATAATATTCGTAGAAAATAATAGGGTATTTAAGTTTAGGTCATAGTTTAGGCCATAATGCTCCACTGTAGCCTATGATAGGCTAGGGAGGACTAGGGTAGGGGGAAGAAAAGGAATGTTACCGGGTACTCAACACATTAGTCAGGGGAATAAGCTGAAAAATTAGGCAAAAAATGATACAGGCAACAAATTTTACAGTGTGATAGGTACGAGTATGACGATCATTTTTTGGGGCGGCCCCAAATTTTGGGCCCCATAGAGTGTCCTCCAGTGAGATCTGAATTTTGACTTTTCAATATTTTTTACGTAAGTTTCTGGGCAGATTTATGACTTAATACTAATATACATATTGGTAGGAATACTGTTTTACATACCGAAAAAAAGTCAAAATTTTAAATTCCAAAAAAACAAAATGGTCAATTGAATTTTGAGACATAAAAAATTTGGATGTGATTTTAAGACGGTTTAATATAGATACGGGCAAAATATTTTACACACTGATGTACATGACGATAATAATCAGCTTTAGGGGCGGCCCCAAAATGGCTTCCCCATATTATGACCACCAGTGACATTTTACTTTTTCAACATAAATTGTGCTATAACTCGATTAAAATGGATTTACAGCTAAAAAATAAGAATAAAACCACTACTTAAACAATATTTTACATTGCTAATTGATATAAAAAAGGAAACAATAAACAAAAGTTATCAAAATCCAACATGGCGGCCTATTATTCATAGACCTGTGGCATAGTCGGAGATAGCCAAGAAAAACTTTGCTTTTTTATAAAAGCATGAATGTTGACTGGGCATAACCTAAGGTAATTTAAGGATATTACCCCAATTAAAAATGCACCCATAGAACCCTTAAAATCCAAGATGGCGGCCAAAAAAATTAAACTTTTTTAAAATGGTCTTAATTGACTAGTTTTCATTTGATGAGTGTAATTTCATGGAGTGAATAGATATTTGAGGTCTAAACTAAAGTTTTGTATTCGAAAACCAATAAAACCTAAGATGAAGGTCTAAAGTATATAAAGTTTGTTTTTTATTCCTGGATGTAATTTAAACTTGATTTCTACGCGTATATTGAGCTAAATTTAGTCTTACTTTTTTTTTTACTTTTTGCATGTACGTTGCAGACGCTGAATAAGAAAACACTGTACACATTTGCAATTTATACATCCTTAACCAAAAAGCAAGATGGAGGACAAGAATGTTACTTTTGCTGCTTATACTCAGATTTATATTTTAAAATTCAACAAAAGATTTGTGTAGATGGCATGTGTTTTATTTGTTTTGTCAAATTTTTAAATATCGTAGGCAATAAAACTCAAACTAATGTTAAATTGACCTCAAAATAACACTCGTCAGCCCAATCTACGTAAATTACCCGAAAGTCAATAAAATCGGAGTATAAACAGCAAAAGTAACATTCTTGTCCTCCATCTTGCTTTTTGGTAAAGCTGTATTATTATTATAAATTGCTAATGTGGGCAGTGTTTTCTTATTCAGCGTCTGCAACGTACATGCATAAATAAAAAAATAAAAAAATGACTTAATAAAAATATTTAAAAAAATGGACGCCATCTTGGATTTAGTTTTTGAATAATGTAGGATATCAGACAAAACCACATTTTCAATTAATTTTTACTTCGAATTTACAATAAGTAGCTCAATATACGCGTAGAAACCGAATTATAATTACATCCAGGAGTAAATAACAAACTTTATACTTTAGGCCTCCACCTTAGATTTTATTGGCTTCCGAATACAAAACTTTAGTTTATACCTCAAATATCTATTCAGCCCATGAAATTACACCCATCAAATGAAAACCAATCACATCAGACCATTTTAAAAAAAAAAATTTTTTGGCCGCCATCTTGGATTTTTAAGGGTTCTATGGGTACATTTTTGAGTGGGGTAATATCCTTAAATCACCTTTAGGTTATGCCCAGTCAACATTCATGCTTTTATAAAAAAGCAATGTTTTTCTTGGCTATCTCCGACTATGCCGCAGGTCTATGAATAATAGGCCGCCATGTTGGATTTTGATAACTTTTGTATATTGTTTCCTTTTTTATATTAATAAGCAATATAAAATATTGTTTAAGTGGTGGTTTTTTTTCTTATTATTTAGCCGTAAATCCCTTTTAATCGAGTTTTAGCGTAATTTATGTTGAATAAGTAAAATGTCACTTGTGGTCATGATATGGGGATGCCATTTTGGGGCTTCCCCTAAAGCTGATTGTTATCGTCATGTATATAACCGTGTAAAATATTTTGCACGTATCTATAATAGCTCGTCTTAAAATCACCGACAAAGTTTTGATGTTTCAAAGTTTAACTGGCCGCCATTTCGTTTTTTGTGAATTTAAAATTTTTGACTTTTTTAGTACGTATGTAATATAGTATCCCTACCAATATGTATTAAATCATAAATTGCCAAGAAACTTTGTAAAAAAATATTGAAAAGTCAAAATTCAGATCTCACTGGAGGACACTCTATCTTAGAGCATGGATAGTGGTAGAGGAAGCAAGCCAACGCTAGCGACCGCCGCGAGACGGACCAACATCGAAACGAGGCAAACCACGTGACTGAGGTCAAGGCGGCGCGGTAATTCAATGAGTCTGCATAGGAACGGTGCACATTGGCTTTATTGTAACGCAAATACTTGAACATTTTCGATGCATGCATACATTTACACTGTCTACATGTGTGTATCAGTACATACAATAATTAATTCCTAAACAATAAATAAAATTAGACTCAGGTAGCCTTTCAAAGTGAGATAAACAGTTGGATAAACCTTTCAAATTAGCTTTTCCCCCACTGAAAATCAGTTTTGTGACTGAGTGGGTAGATCCTAAAGTCTAATTACGAATGTATTTATTTATTTACTTATTAAGTGTTAAAAAATAGGCTTATACACTTTCTTGCTTTCTTCTTCTATTTCTTTTCCACTATAACCATTTATGAAGTACCTATATGAACACATTTATTATTATAATCACATTCCCATTATCATCAGGTAGCACTTATTGTTAACGTTGATGATTGGCACTATTGGGTACTCAATGCTGAGTGGAATTTACTTCTGCTGTAATAACTTTATTGATTTAGTAAAAATTTACTATTAGAAAATATTCCTTGACAACTCCTATAATATGAAGGCAAATGAAATACAAATACAAACCAAAACAGCTAGCTTATATTACTATTTTAAATATTTACTTAAAGGGGCTATTACCTCAAAATTAAAAAATTATATTTGTATCTGTGATTTTACACGAATATTGCAATTTTCTTGAAACAGAAATTTGCGAAAATTATTATCTTGGAAATTTTCTTAAATTGGCTTGAACCTGTTTCTTTTTTCATATAGATACTAGAGAGAGCTTCATACCAATTTAAAATGCCCCTTTATAACATCGTGTCTTGAAATTGTGCACAAATATACTCTCAAAGACACAAAAATATTCATTCTAAAATCACTCCCCTTCTTGGTATAAAAAGCATATTTTGACCGAACCACTTGCCCAAATTACAAAACAAAATATAGAGAATTTACAGAAAAGGCTGTACAGTATGTCAATAATGGCCAATATTTGTTTGGATAAAAATCCTCCAAGGTCACGTGCAGTAAGATCGTCCCATGATATTTCTATTGGGAGATTTTTGCCGATGGGACCTAGCTCGAAAAATACAAAGTTTGACATTTTTTCGGCTCATGGTGAACCCAAGAATTTTTCTATTAATTGCTAAATTCATTACTAGTTAGCACATATCAAATATATTTTCTGAGTTTAGCAGGTTAATACCCCTTTAACTGTAGTTCATTGTTGTGTCTGCATCTATGTAATTAGATTTATTTAGTTGTCCTCCTTTGTAAATCAGTTTTTTTAATTGAATAGGGTAGAAGTTAAATAAATAAAATAATAATTAAAAAAGATTAGCACTTGTAGATTTGTGTATTTTATAGGCAATGTCTACAGTGTAAGCTATGGTTATTAATTAGGCCTAGTTATAAAAAAAAAGTTAAAATCAAGAATATTGGGTTCAGCTTGTCATGCATATGACCCCGGTAAAAATAATTGGCAAATAAATAATTAATTTAATTAATTAATTAATTTTAATTTATAATAATTTCGAGCTAGGTCCCATTGGCAAAAATCTCCCATAAGAAAATAATAATAATAATAATAATAATAATAATAATAATAATAATAATAATAATAATAATAATGCGACGATTTTGATGCCCCGTGACCTTGGAGGATTTTGGTAACAAATTATTGGTCATTATTGACATACTCGAATATTTTAATGTGTATACAATAATAATATTATATGACGTAAGAGCCTACATATAATTTTTTTTAAACAACTATCTCAAAATGCATATTATGAATCTAATAACGCCTTCACAATTCTAAAAAAGACATTGTCCGAAAACGAAGAAGGTATAATTCTTAAAACACTTCACAGATTGAATGTAAGACTGAACTGAAATGCCCAGAATTCAATGCATATTAAAGGCCTAGCCTAGCCTAATTCTTCATTTGTATCTTCTTTGAGTTATTTGGTCTAAATAAGCAAAATAAGCAAATACCTTGGCTGTTAATCCCATTTACAAGTAGGCTATCTTAGGCTTAATATATATATTTCTAGGAATTTATTATTGTATGTACTGATAAACACTTGTAGACAGTGTAAATGTATGCATGCCTTGAAAATGGCCAAGTATTTGCGTTACAATAAAGCCAATGTGCACCGTTCCTATGCAGACTCATTGAATTACCGCGCCGCCTTGACCTCAGTCACGTGGTTTGCCGCGTTTCGATGTTGGTCCGCCTCGGATGACGTCATACTCCCTCTACCAACTATCCATGCTCTAAGCACTCTATGGGGCCCAAAATTTGGGGCTGCCCCAAAAATTGATCGTTTTACTTGTACCTATCACACTGTAAAATTTGTTGCCTGTATCATTTTTTGCCTAATTTTACTATAATATGTCGCTTATTCCCCTGACTACATGGCTCACTCACTCGTCTAACAACGACTTTGGCGTTTCCCTAGTTATTAAGTATTAGTTATTTAGTTATATTAGTTAGTACTTAAAGCCATGGTAAACTGTCGTACACGTGCCCAGTGTTGTCACAGAGTCAGGGTTCACCCGAGGCAAGAATGGTTTACGAAAATCTGTACTAGGTAGCTTCGCAAACGCTTTTTCAGGCGCGTTGTTGGATGAGCGTAATTTTTAAAAAAAGAAAAAAGCGTAAAATAGAGATTTTCATAAGTAATAATTGAGCGAGCGAAGCGAGCGTCTCCACTTGACTCTTATGGCTCGAATGTCTGTTTTTTTTCTGTTACTGCTTCGATACAGGTCGCACCGTTTCTCTGATCGACCTGAAATTTTTCACACATGTACATACCACCTAGGCGGGTTGCTGTATAGTTTTTGAACAAAATCCGATCGTTGGTTATAAAAAATAAAAAATAAAATAAAAAAATAAAAAAATAAAAATGTTTCGATCGTTATGAAATTTTGCAGGGTCAATAAGTACACCATTCTCTCCTATTTTTTTAAATTTTCAGCTAAATCGGTCAAGACGTTAAAGACTTATTGGTAATCATAATTCGAAAAATGATGCTAAAAAATGAAGGAGGCAGTGAAGATACAAAGATACACTTTAGAAGGCATGACGTGAATTAGTACAATGCAAAGATGTTGGAATAGTATACAGTGTACAATGTCAATATCCAGTTAGGCCTACACTGTGTGGTGGGCCTTATGGGAATGTCGTACTCGGGTCATGTTGCACGTACCGGTGCTCGCTCAACAACGCGTCCAACTGAGCGTTTTCCTAGTATTTCGATTAGGCCTACGCTCAAATTTCACACGAATATATAAATTCATGAAATTAAGGTTCCGTAAAAAAATCATTACAATCGGATAAAGCATGTAGGTGTTATAAGCCGAAGAATTTTTTAAAATCGAAAAAAATTGTAAAATTGCGATTTTCATAAGAATTAATTTTCCAATTGCGCTCAAAAACGTGGCAGTTCTAAGTTCAGAGATTTCGAAGGCCTCCATAAAATTTCATCGCAATCGGAGTATCGGTTTAGCCGGAATTGTGTTAGCAGACAGACAAAAATACAAAAAATAAATAAATAAATAAATAAAAAATAAACATTCCGGATTTTTTTCTCCAGTGTAGTGAAATGGAATCTTCGCTTCGCTCATTCAAAAATATGCGGGAAAGATTTACGACTACTCTCGTCAGCAGCCTACAGCTTGGTGGACACGAGGAGGCCCAGTCCGAGGCTGGAGACCGTTCCGTAACAGGAATTCATAAAGGGAGGCTTGCCCCCCGGAAAAATTTTACCCTTCGAGGTCATTTTGGTGAAAATCTGTGCCTTTTAAAGCAAAACCAACTTTTTTCTACTACTAGGAAAACGCTAAAGTCCCGCCGCGTTGATGGATGAGCTTTTAAAAATGTTTAGTTTGCATGGGATATCTTTACTTTTGCAAGTTCTTTGTTTTGCTGCCTACGCAATACGCATTGTAGCTGATTGTTGTCAAGTTTCTTTTGTTACCTGTCAATTGGTATTATTTTCCGTAAAAAACTTATATTAAAAGCTTTATTTCTATAGATTTTGGCTAACTATTTAAACTTTTTCTTTCAAAAGGTACTACATCACCATAACCTTAATGTCCATGTATAATATGAACGTTGTAGCCCCACCCGTTTGGTCAGAATTAACCCAAATGTCACGAAAATATCGCACTAAAAATCGAAAAAAATCGTAAAAGTACGATATTCATGAGAAATATTTCTTCGATTGTACCCAAAAACAATACACCTCTAAGTTCAGAGATTTCGAAGGTCCTGTCAAATTTTCATCAAGATCGGATATGCCGTTTGCCTGGTAGAGTTAAAAAAAAAAAAAAAAAAAAAAAAAAAACACCCGAGCTAAATTTTTTGGGGGTTAGTGAAATTGAAGTCTTCGCTTCGCTCATCCAAAAAGAGCAAGATCTCAGATGTGGATCTAAATCCGATTTTTGGTCAGACGGTTAGCCTTTATTGCGATAAAACAGATTCTCCATTGAAACGATAAAGTACACTTTCACACTTTTTTAAAAAGGGGGCGGGGGGCTTGTCCCCCCTCACTCACCCCCTTCGATACGCCACTGGACTGTTGAGGCGACCTGCTACAATCCTCAGGATTCTTAGCCGCCCAGCACCTACTGGATCAGGAGAATCTGCTTCAGTGGGTAAATTTCTAAAATAAAAAGTGGGCGGACGCTCGAAGCTGGTATATATCCTGATAAACAATGGGGGTATGACCCTCATTAGTGCTGCGGGTGTGGGGCGCATTTGCATAGCCTACGAAATTTCTGGATTTTTAACATTCCAAATGGTGGTTTTTTACTAGTTTTTAGCGTGCTTTGGTCGATAATTTTAAAAAATTGTAAGATCCACATATTGTCATATGGCTGCAGCCTGCATCCTGCATGGCATAGAATCCCACTGCTAACATCAAACTAATCAAGTCCAACTTCTTAAAGATCGTCGAAGAATACATAAATAAAATAATGCAGTACGTTTCATCACAGCATTCAAATCTCGCTATTGGCGGAGGTGCCAAAATACAGAAACATGTACACACTGTGGAGCTCGGGATCAGTACCTTTCTTGTTGAAGCTCGATGACAACAAAACAGGAAATTCAAATAACACAAATATCAATCTGTGGTAATGCTTGGTTTTCATCGCAAGACGTGACACACGTATGTGGACGAACAGGAAAACAGAACGGGGCGAGCTTTGTTTCCCCAAAATGTACAATATTTTATACTCATACACATTAAGTCTGCACATAATTTGGTGGTGAAACAATTTTTCCTGACCCGCAAAATCTTGAACATGCTTGATGTTGAAAAATGTGTTTAAAAACCGATGGGTACCGATAGCTCACTTCATGATTATGTGCAAGACTGATTCGAAGTGTTTTTTTCTTCAGAGTAATTTCACTCTGAATTCCGTTTTCCTTGATTGTTTTGTTTAGAGTCAATAAGGATTTAGTCCTTAAATAACTATATTGAACATTCATTATCAAATGTCAAATAATACCTAGCTTTATCTCACCTGCTGAATAGGGGGTAGGTTTCCCAAGTAATGACAAAGCAAATCAATATCGACCGATAATATAAGAGTTCTTCACTACACTATACTTACGGTTTTTCTGTGAACGTTTGCAAGTCGTAATGAGAAACAAAACGGACTACACCTTTTTGGCAAGATTGTTAGAGGCGGGTATCGAATTGCCAACCTCCCGAATAAGAGTCTTGATGTAAACAGTGGACATGCACAAGTTTTAAAAAAAAAATCATTGAATAAGATTATGCAACGTTAAGAATTTTTCAAGGAACGTAAAATTTGTTCCTTATGTCGGAACAGGAAACTAATTCTTATAATTAAGTAAGCTATATTAATTTTTTAACGCAATCCTTCCTACAGCTGCATTAGTCATACTTACGTTAATCTTCTGTTGTTTTCCGTTATCTTCGCTTGAAAAATTCATCGTAATCACTCGAGTTTTGATGTAAAATTATTTGCCCAAGTACAAAAAATATGCTTCATAAGTATAATGTGCCCAAGATTAAAGAGATGACTGAATATAGGAATTAATGTCATGGACATGGAATATAAAAAACAGATCAAATTTAAGACAACCAAATTTGAGCAGCTACTTATAGTTTCTATGGTTTCAACTTTTGATTCCTAAACAATTGCAATTTTCCACTGAAACGCTTGTCAAATACATTCAGGACATAGGTAAAGAATAAAGATGGAACAACAATATAGGACATGTAATTTTTTATTTTACTTGTACAAAACAGTGACCATAGAACTTATTAATATATTTGAATCAACATTTATTTACAATAATTATATCTTAGTGTAAGAAAAATAAACCATAATTATGAATAAAAGTTGTTACCGTACAGTAAGAGAAGATATCACCAATTAATAAAAATAGATATAGTAGGTCGCTACATAAAAACTTTTTTTGGTGTCATATAGAATTTGATTTAAAAGGCAACATCTGTAGTTTTGAAGCAAGTTTGCCTATGTTGCAGCACTTTGAGCCACTTAATTGGCAAACTTGCTTCGGAACGACTGTCGTCTATAGCCGTGTATAGATCGTCTTGTTTGTATGTTTTGTATGCTCACGTCTTCTTATTAACCTGTGACCTTCTTCAATGCAACCCATACAGCTTAATTTATATTTATATTAAAACCGAACATATTTAGTGCACCGAGATGATGGGTGCATTACCGTACATAATGTATTGGTGAAGATTGTTAAGAATGGAAACCTGCACCGTTATTCCACAAGGATAACGTGAATGTCGCCGTCTTCCACAATATGAGTAAATAATTGTATGTTATATGTAAATAAATTATAAATCACCAATTCTTCCACGAACTGTCATTTAGATCAGCTGTGTGAGTTTGTTTGTAGGGAGCATCTGACATCATCTGAAAATATTAGTAATTGTTAGTAATGGTTTCACTACAGGAAAGAAATGCAGTAAACACATACGTATTTTATCAGTAATTCAATTAAATATTGTAGTACGTATTTAAAAAAGTTACAATTGGAGAACCAATCTTTAAAAACAACTAATTTGTAAAAGTTGAGGTTTTTAATTTCTAAATTATATTTTGTGTACTCTTGCCAACCTAATTATTTGTTGAGCTGATTAATAAATAAATAAATAATAAATAAATTGTATTTAGAGTCTACCCACTCAGTTATATAACTGATTTTCAGTGGGGGACTTTAAATCAAAGCGACTAAGCCAACCCTGTAGGCCCCGACGCAATCGGCGAGTGAGCGATAACCAACCAAAGATCGATATTTTTAATAGAAAATATAGCAATCAGTGGTACGGACAGTGCGAACACCCGCGAATCAACGCCAGAATCAACAAGGCCGATTCAGCACAACTCTGAATTTATTATGTGCTTCGTTGCTAGGATGGCTCCAAAGTCACCGTTTACAAACTCCTAAGACAAGAACTGAAAATGTTATGTACACTGCCTTCATTTCACTAACAAATAGAAATTTAAACAAATTAGAAATGTGTGGAACACAATGCTTACAAAGGCTGCCCTTAATTCAGCGGATTTCAGCATGTCAACAAAAATATGTACACCTAGTAAAGAGGAAATCAGACACCCATCCTAGCTGGGTTAGCGTCTACACAAAAGACAGTACTGGTATGTACCTTATCCCATGAGGAAGAACATTTTCGTAATTTATTTATTGGGTACAGAATTAGTCGTAAAACTTAGCGCTCTGTGCAACACAAAGAAATATGTCTCTCTCAGTTCACTACAAAGAGTCACATTGGTGTTAATGCACTGATAAGTTAAATTTAATACCTTATCCGATAAAAAAGAAATCAAACTGAACATATAAAACAAAACAGTATAAAAGTAAACCTAAGCATGAAGGTCCTATTTTTTTTTTTAAACACTAAAATTGTTTTTGGAAGTGAGACTGAACTTAGTAAATTTAAAATAAATAAATGAACTTCCCCACGATGATCATAATAATGGTAACACGACTTGTGAATAGCTGAAAAACATCAAGACACATCCTCACTGTTTGTTACAAATAATAAAGTACAAGTTTTATATTTATAACCAAAATAGTTCTATTCAATAAACTGTACAATTTATTACAATATTGGTAGGTAGTCTCAACTACAAGGCAAGAAGCCGCATTCTTAAAAACACTCGCTTAACTTTGCAAGATCAGAAATGGTATTAAACTAGGTATGTATATTGAGTAAATCTAGATGTCTACTTTCCTACTAGTGCTACACACAGTTAGTACAACTGTACTCATAGTGAGTTAGGAATTAAGAAGTGCACCTTCCCCCCCCCCCAACACATATTTTTTTCAAGGAACTTTCACTAAACAACTCTTTAATGGTATACTATTGCCACCACCAAGTACAATTTAATTTATTTGTTTAATGTATGGGAGTAAAATCAATAGAGTAGTACTTAAGAGTTTTATTAATTATTGACCACTTATTGATTTAAATACTGTTACATTTACAAAATAACTATATACTGGTAAATAATTAAATTCATCTGTGCCGTCATCTGTTCTAAAGTTTTTCCTTGTCAACCGTACAGTATAATGGGAGATTGGTGGGAAATGTGGTTTGCGCTTATAAACCCTTTTCTGGCTACCTGTCTATGTAATAAGTTTTGTACATGTACATAATGTTGAGGACCTTTTAAAGTGAAAATAGGCCGACAAATAGTACCTTAAAAACATAAAAAAAAGCTTACACTTTTTGGGGGTGGGTTTTTGGGTATATTTTAGTCAATAAATCAAAAACAAGAATTAAAATTGTAGTATATATATATCTCAATTTAACATCTCTGACTCATCCAATCCAATTTATTTTTCCCCATATTTGAAGTTGATACAATCTGCTCGACATTTTACTCGCACTTTAGCGTTCGGTACCAATCATACCTTAAAAATGACCAAATTCACAAAATGTATCAAAATAGGCATTTTAATTTTAAGGCAACATAGAGTATGTTTTTTGGCATCAGTAACCTTTGAAACATACTTAAATTAAAACTATTTTTTTTTTTGAGGCATGTATTGACAGATAGGAAAAAATGAGATGTCAGGAACATCCTAGCCCTAATAACAATCAAAAGCTAACAGACCGTAGCTGAAGGAAGGCGGAGGCTGCGGATTGATTCATGATTCTACCATTAAAACAGTTGCCTTACTGTATTTACTTGAATATAGGCGCTGCCGAGTAATAACTGCACCGCTCGCCGCTATGTTGGCCACTCAAACATTGAATGTACCATCTATTTATGACTTGCTTCACATATCGGCCACACCTCGCTTTCTAAACTTGATGCTTTTAAATATTCCTGAAACCTATATTTACATAAATACAGTATCTACGTACATAATGTTTAGCCACCGACATATATAAATCAAGTGGCATCTAACAAGAGCATGCAGTACATTAGTTAAACTAAATTAGTCCAACACCTGTTCTTACCGGTACTTTACTATTGGGTTATGTTGATGGAATGCCAATTGGAAGCTGAATTTCTTGATAAATAGAGAGATAAATATAAATCAAATATTTTTTTTTAAATCACAAATTCACAATCCCAAAACAAAGCAAAAATGCAGTGCAATTCTATAAGGATATGTAGCTATGGATATATCATTCGTTATCATACAAATAAATTCATGTCTCTATTTATCAAGAAATTCAGTAGCTGCCATCACTTTTCAAAGGTAACCTGTTGGATCCTATCTCACACCAATATTACTATTAGGTAATTTGTTCAATGTGGCTGCAGATTGTTAAAGTTCAAACATCAACCTAAGTTGTCTATTGATTCGTTGGTATCAACAATCGAGACCAGAACATAAAACTTAACATTGTAGATAACAACTAACTAGAAAAGTGTGCGAGAGATTGGAGCAATAGTTTCTTTCCGACACTTGATTTACGTGTGTCGGCGGGCGTACAACTTATTACACATAAACTATATACCAACTATTTCCAGTTAAAAATTGTACAGGAATGTAGCAAAATACACATTTTGATAACCAGCAATGAAATTCACCACGACAAAAAGGTCAAATAGTAATATTATTTTCTCTCCTCGACACATATCAGCGTGTCTTGAAAAGACTTGCTCCAAGGCAGTGAACAATCAGAAACATGTCTACTGAATAAAAATAACAATCACAAACAGGGGTTTAACTAAAACAGTGTGATTAATAAAATACAGCATGGAACAAGCTTTTTATTTAAAACTAGACATAAGTAGATAAAACTATTTTGTTTGTAAATATTAAATAGAAACTATGTTTCGTACTCAATGAAAGAGTTTTATTGACTGAAGAGGGCACTACCCAGCCAGAGTTGAGCACCAAACAAAGCGCACAGAACAAGATCTAATTGCCAAACGAACAGAGCCAGAAGACTCCACAAACTATGAATCGTAAAGGAAATCTAGATGCCTTTAAATCCTCAGTACCTTTGAATACAATTTTGTGCATATTTTATTTTTACAATATCCCGTACTGCACTTTTCATCATTATGTTATGCATGTTTCATGATTGGTATATATTTTTTTTTAATAAATACATTGTTTATAAACAACTTTAAAGGGCATAGAAGCATAGATTTAAATGCTTAATGAAGAACCTTGAGTTAAAATAGCATTTTTAATTGTTGGTCAGTCAGATTGTTTTTACTGAGTATGTTTTTTGATAAATTTCCTGGGCAAGATAGGTCGAACGTGCAGTGGAGAGTCCCTTCCTCAGTGTGTTTTAAAACGGAATATACAGTCGGAAATATTGAAACACAACCCCAAATTCCATGTACACCATAATACGTCACATAACTTTTCCAACGGATACTTGGCACTAGGGCTGGCTGCCACTATTACTACTAGGAAAACGCTAAAGTCCCGCCGCGTTGATGGATGAGCTTTTTTAAAGTTTTCAGTTTGCGTGGGATATCTTTACTTTTGCAAGTGCTTTGTTTTTCTGCCGACGCATTGTAGGTGATTGTTGTCAAGTTTCTATTGTTTCTTGTTAATTTGTTATTATTTAACGTAAAAATCTTACATTAAAAGCTATATTTCTATGGATTCTGGCTAACTTTTTCAACATTTTCTTTCAAAAGGTACTACATCACCATAACCTTAATGTCCATGTATAATATGAACGTTGTAGCCCCACCCGTTTGGTCAGAATTGGCCCAAATGGCACGAAAATATCGCACAAAAAGTCAAAAAACGTATATTAAAAAGCTTTATTTTTCTCGATTCTGGCTAACTTTTTCAACTTTTTCTTTCAGAAAGCAATACATCACCATAACCTTAATGTCCATGTGAAATATGAACGTTGTAGCCCCACCCGTTTGATCAGAATTGGCCCAAATGGCACGAAAATATCGCACTAAAAATCGAAAAAAATCGTAAAAGTACGATATTCATGAGAAATATTTCTTCGATTGTACCCAAAAACGTGGCAAGTCTAAGTTCAGAGAAAACGAAGGTCGTGTCAAATTTTCATCAAGATCGCATATGCCGTTTTGCCCGGTAGAGAGCGAACAAACAGACAGAAAAACGAAAAAAAAAAAAAACAAAAAAAAAAAAAAAAAAAAAAAAAAAACACCCGAGCTAAATTTTTTGGGGGGTCGGTGAAATTGAAGTCTTCGCTTCGCTCATCCAATTAGAACAGTCCACTCTAAAACCAGAGGGTCTGGGGGAGACAACAGGATTTAGAATGTTTACTAAATCTAGGGGTGTGCGAGTCCTGATGTTTTAGTTCAAGTCTAACCCAAGTCTGAGAACTTGATTTTTTATTTCACTATTTCACACTATATAATTATATTTTATTTATTTCAAAATTGCACTGCAGTGGCGTCTGTACAAGTAAGAGTCTTAACAGCAAGGAAGTTATCAAAATATCAAACAGATAAGACACGGTTATGGTGTACACGTGCCGGGTGGATACAGCTAAACGGCTGCCGTCAACATGCCCAGGGGCATAAGAAAAGAAGAAGAGACTATTTCTCTCACTGTTCTTACATTATACCATATTAAGGAGAGATAAAGGAGATAGGGTACCAACTTCTTACCCAAAGTAGAGTAGGTAGGCGGCAATAGAAAAACACAGAAACTAAATAGTAGCAAAACGTTTTCGGTCCACGTGACCTTCCTCAGCGAGCGAAGAGAGATTCCTCAGCGAGTGAAGAGAGATTCCTCAGCGAGCGAAGAGAGACATTGCTCCAACTCAAAAACTAGACTAGCTGTTGGCTAGGAGTGGGGGTGGGGATAGGCAACACAGGTAGGGGAGGGGAGGGGAGTTTATGGTGGGATTTACAGATCCACTGGTAAGCAAGTGCCCATCTTCTTAATTCATCATCGTGAATGCCAGAACGGCCCTTAAGCCTGATTTAGACGGTTCAATGTTCCCTTCAATACCTTTAATTCAAGGGTTGAATTGAATGTTTGAGGCATAGAATGCAACTCATTTGTTTTAGAGCATGGTCTTATTAATTTTCTTGTTCAAGGTTGAAGCAAAACAACCAATCAGAATTAATTTCATTGTAATCATGACATCACTGCTCCAGACATGGGAGTTACTGTAGAGTGAGAGAAAAGTTAAAAATACAAGGGCTGGACAAAGTTGTTTTGACATGGTTGGTGTCATGTTTAAATGGCTGTGACTAGACTCAATACATTGAACCATGCATTGAACCCTGTAAATAGAGATAGACCTTCAATGTTTTCTTCAGTGTGTCTTGCATTCAACCCTTGAAATCAAGGGATTGAAGGAAACATTGAACTGTCTAAATCAGGCTTCATGAAACAGGTTTTTGAAGTAGGCCATGTACACCTGGGGACATAATTAAATCAAGGGTTATCTTTTACCGAAACCACCGACACTCACTCGGCAAATCTTAGTTTTGTTCTAAAAGGCACCTTTAAAAGTCACAGCAAGCTAGCAACTAGATACACAAAGCTAGCCCAGCGACATGGCAAGGCTTGCCCTGTTTATGACTTATGTCACTTCAAAAACTGGCCCTAATTGATTTCAACATTAGAAATAATCCTGCGCTAAGGTTATGAGTATGTTATGAAAAGGTTATGTTAGGTTGGCAAATCCATTTGTTCTAACATTCACTACCCAGTGTTTAAAAGTCCCAATATAGGCCTAATGCTACGTAAAATAGGGCGACCATGTTTTCTGACGGCTGGTTAGATGACGTCAGCGAGTGATAGCGTATGAATATAGCGACGCCAGATCGAACCGAATATTCACGAGCGAGGTCGATAACGGCAGGTATCTTCTAGACCCCTTGATTTAATTATGTCCCCGGGTGTTCTCTATGCCCGGGTGTACATTGGCATTCAGTGCCAATGTTCCCGATGCTGATCCTGATGCAACAAGTGTTTGTGGTCGCCTCGATGTACTCTGCGGGCAGCGTGTGCATTTCAGTTGTTTGATGTACCGCAATTGTCGTTGTTGTGGATCTTATAGGTTTTGTTGGCGAGGTGGGCGGTGAAGGTTTTACTAATGGGTTCGGTCGTAGAATCTACTTAACTGAACGGGATGTAGAAAGCTACCCCCAAAAGATACTCCCAAGCTTTTGTCGCGAGAGGATACCCGCAGGATCAAGTCTACCAACGGCTGACTAGACAGACCACACCACGGTTTCAGACTAATACCAACAAAAATGTCGTTCCGCTAGTCACCCGTTGGTACCCAGGTCCCACTGTCTGAATGCCACTGTACAAGGGGCAAGTAATATATTGGCTGCATCACCCCTAAGTCCTAACACAAGTTTAGTACAAACCTTCTCAGGGTGGCCTTCAGAAGCCTCCCCAACGTACGAGACTTACTGATGAGAAGGGACCCACCGAAGGCCCAACAGATGGTCAGACATGGTTCCTCTCCTTGCAACCGACCTAGGTGCAAGACCTGTCCCATGCACGAACCCGTTAAAATCTTCCCCGCCCACCTCACCAACCTCGCCTACAAGATCCACAAAACAACTGCGGTAGGTACATCGAACAACTGAAATGCACACGCTGACCGGTTAACCAAAAACACTCTCTTACCAGGATGAACAGGTGCAGGCAGGATGCGCATTGTGCAAGAACTAGAAGAAACCTGTAGAAACCTGTCGCACTACATGCCAATGTACACAGCGCGGTTAAATAAAAAACTGGAGGAACCCC